>CAIGRT010152547.1:0-16300 GCA_903798405.1 Fraxinus platypoda | reverse complement strand
GGTAATTATAGGAGTATTTATTTGGTGAATTGAGTTGAACGAAAACCGTTACTAGATAAGGCTCCTGCCTTGATATTGATTTGAGTCTGAAATCAAAATAAGTTTGAAGAAATTAATCGTACATTTGGGTCGTTTCCTATAATTGATTATACAGTAGTTTGGGATTTAATAAAGAATCGTAGTATGAATTGGTTTTATATCTTCCAAATGGTGGAATAATCTTGAATAAAAAGCAAAAAAAAAAAAAAAACACGTGTGAGGGGTTAATTTATTGGAGCCAAAAGTGTTTCCTATCTGAATGTGTTTCTCGAGTCATCATTACCTTTTTGTCCTTTAATTTGGAGGCCATTGACTTACCATTGCAAGATAAAGCTGTTTTGTTTTTCTCGCCTCAGGCTATGGTTGCAAGAGGGGATCTTGGTGCAGAGTTGCCCATCGAAGAGGTTCCTATATTGCAGGTAATAGCTATGTGATGGTT
Source organism: Fraxinus platypoda (assembly GCA_903798405.1). Classification (NCBI taxonomy): domain Eukaryota; kingdom Viridiplantae; phylum Streptophyta; class Magnoliopsida; order Lamiales; family Oleaceae; genus Fraxinus; species Fraxinus platypoda. Next base: position 15,822 of record CAIGRT010152547.1, on the reverse strand, counting down.
TTCGAAACAATCATCTTTTGGCCCCTTATAGTTCAATAAGCATACTGGAGGGAACTTGGGCCCTTGAACGTTTCCACATGGAAGCCAGATAGTAATCCATTTTACTTCTTAAGATAACAATTTAGCATGAATTGTAGGAAGAAATAATCAGGCTCTGTCGTAGTATGGGGAAAGCTGTCATAGTGGCAACAAATATGCTTGAGAGCATGATAGTTCATCCAACACCTACCAGAGCAGAGGTATCAGATATTGCAATTGCAGTTAGAGAGGGTGCTGATGCAGTTATGCTTTCTGGAGAAACTGCTAATGGGAAGTAAGCAACTTTACCTTTGATCTTATTTGTAGTACTTTATTGAAGTTTGGGTGCAGAAAACACATAATTTCTAATGGCTTGTTTGGGATGGTGATTCATACCACAGTATTTAACTTTTTATAGATGCTTTTCTATCAGATAGGTCAATTCATTCAACTATTTGACAACCGTAAAATATCGGATATTATAACATACGACATATTCATTGGGAAAGTCCTTTCAGATCAGAGTTGATCCCATCTATTGTGTTATTGAATTTGATCTTTGAAAATCTTTGGGGTTTGTTAAGCAATTTATGCCCCTGTTCTTTTAACTCATATTGTCCCAAACTCATTTTCAACCACCCAGTCTCTTAATAAAATAATTTTGCACTAGGATTCATAACTTTTCCATATTTTTTAACCACACATTCTTTAAAAAAATCACTTTTGTACAAAACCTATTCTCAAAAAATGTACATCAAACAGGCTCTACCTTTTTTACTAACAAACCGTAGTATAAAATTACTTTCTAGAAACTAGAAAAGTAACTTTAAAGCACAGCCTATTTTCACATATTATTTTTCTTTATCTATGATATTGTGCTATGTACATATGATTAACTTATTTTCACTTCCTTGGAAGGTATCCACTGAAAGCTGTCAAGGTCATGCACACTGTGTCTTTGCGGACCGAAGCAACTATGGTTGGTACACAGACTCCACCAAACCTTGGCCAAGCCTTCAAGGTCAGGGCAGTCGTATATATGTAGTTTCTGAGCCAGTTATGCAAGTACACGCAGATGAACAAGAATGTGCTCCTAATAGACTGAAATTTTAATGACAATTTTCATTTTGTGCAGAATCATATGAGTGACATGTTTGCATACCATGCAACCATGATGTCTAACACACTTGGAACTTCAACTGTTGTCTTCACCCGAACTGGTTTCATGGCCATTCTACTGAGCCATTATCGGCCTTCTGGCACAATATTTGCTTTTACAAATGAGTGAGCCTCTTGATCTACACTGTATACTCAGCTTTTATTATTGCTTTTAAACCTTGATTTTCCATTTTTGAAGCGCTTTTGGTGGCTTACTTGTGTTATTACATGAATAATCTCCATTACATGTATAATCTGATACTCATCCATTAGCTACTTCTGAAAACTTTATATAACATGATTACTTTGAAAAAATATCCCAGGAAATGATTATTTATAATTTTAATTAAATTGATTGTATGCTTAATTCTGTTACAGGAAGAGAATACAGCAAAGACTGGCTTTGTACCAGGGTGTTTGCCCCATATACTTGGAGTTCTCAGATGATGCTGAGGAGACCTTTTCAAAGGCTTTATCTTTGTTGCAGGTGGGGTTTCACTTTTATTCAATTTCGGATTATCATTTAGTATTGTGTAGATGGTAATTTAGATATATCAATGAAATAAGATCAAAAGATTGATAGTAGATACTCGGTTAGCTACATGATCGATATGCAACTGATCTTCCTAGTACTGAGTATGCAAATGATTGTTCTTGGTGCAATGTAAATTGTTGCGTCATTTAGCCTTGTGTTATGAAACTCACTCTCTCGAATGCACTAAACCCCTGTTTGATGGCTATTATTTTGAGAGAATGAAGTTTTGAATAGTGATTTTTTGGAGAATGTGTGGTTAAAAAGTAGGGAAAAGTTTTAGATTTACATGCAAAATATTTTATTGTGTAAATGCGTGATTGAAAATGGTTGTCAACCAATGGTTAAACAATTGGAGCAACGACATATGCCCTGTTCTGGCGAATTCAATCCTAATATATTATACACACATGACACATCAACTTTAAATGACTGCCTGATCCTTGTGCTTTATCTTTTATGTTTCTGGATTTGCGTTTAGCGCTCATGCATTAGGATTCAATTATTATTATTATTATTTTTTTTTTCCGCTCAAATGTATTGTTGTGAATCTATAGAAAAACGGGATGGTGAAAGAAGGCGAGCATGTTGCTCTTGTTCAAAGTGGTAGACAGCCTATCTGGCGGTCCCAGTCGACTCATAACATTCAGGTCAGAAAAGTATACAACGGAGAGCCTATCTGGAGGTCCCAGTCGCCTCATAACAATCAGGTCAGAAAAGTATAGACGGGCAAAGGAGGTTGGAGACCTAGGCTCTCACATCAGAATTTATTTTCAACCCTTGGGGTTCTTCAATTATCCACTCGGCATCTGCCCTTTTTTTTTGTGTGTAATTCGTTCCAGCAAATGTACCTTGTTATAAGATTTTAGTTGTTGACTCTATAACCTATTTGACAAACGTACTCTGCACTTTTATTATTCTGTGGTAACAATATTAGAATTTGCATTTTGATTGGTTAATAGGTGTTGGAAGTACTCTTTCCCTCTCATTCAAGATCAAGTGAACAAGACTTTGTATTCAGTCTTTTATTTGCCTTTTGTGTGCTGTACCCGACAAGGGACAAACATTTAAGAGTTAAGCCATTTGTACACCAAAAGTGTACATGACTTTTGATAGCATTCAAGTTGGCATGATTTGATTGGTGAAAAAAACTGTTTATTTTTTTAAGGATTAAACTATATGTACTTACATGGCCAAGTGGCGGCCATGTAACCGAGGCTCCAATACATGGCCGCCACTTGGCCATGTAGTAAACCATTTTGTAAACCATGTAGTGCATGTAGCATCTCCCTTTTTTTAAACTGCTCAATATCGTGTTGTCACGCGATACAAAGTAAAAAGTAATTTTCATGTAGCATGATTGAACATTTAATACCTTTAGTTTCCTTAATCATGCCCGCTACAATATACAAACACTTGAAGTTACGCTAATCTGCACATTTGTGGTCTTTTAGGAATTGAAGATATCTTCGGGTCAATGCCTAAATTCCAATTAAATCATTAATTTGAAAGGTGGTTCTATTGTCATCACAATTTTTATTGGATACATTACATTTTAATTGTAGTTAAATTCAAGTTTTGTTAATTGTAGCAGTTATTTTTTAAACTTTTTTTTCAACTAATTTTTATCTTCAACCTTCTTTTAATATTAATTAGTACGTCTCGTCTTTTATGACGATTTATATCAAATATTTTGTTTTCTTGCTTTGAAATGAGTGAAAAATATTTTTCTACACTTTTTATTTATTTATTTTTTAAAAAAATTATGTGAAAATAAGTTTTTTTTTTTTTCGCCATTTCAACGGGCTATTGAATATAAAACTGTTATCAAATGCAAAATATGTTAATTAATGAAAAGTTTGAGGATAAAAATAATATGAAAAATCGTCAAGTACACAAGTGCTATAATGAGCAAAAATTAATAACTTTAAGAGTGTGTCTGTTTGTGATCTTCATCAGATTTTCAGCAAGAATATGACCGTTTTTTTCAATTGGTGGCCCCCACATCCCTCACACCAAGTCAATTGTTGCAGCTGAAGGACAAAGCAACGGTCATAAAAATGCTTAAAATCAGGCCAAAAATCTCCACCAGGCAGGCTCTAAGTACAATTAAAATGTGATGAAAGAAATAAAAATTGTGATGCGAATATAATCGACTTTTAATTTTCCCCCGAAATGTGCAAATCTCCCTGTTCTAAGTCTCAATCTCGTTCAATACTGGATGGTACATCACCCTGTCCTGTTCAAACTATCACAATTGGAGATGTCAAGACTCTAAAACTTGCATATCCCTCCTGAAAACGTCAAGATCAACTAATCTTTCATGCCATTCTTGCCTCTCTCATTGAACCAATCATCACTTTCATCCCCTTGGTCTCCACTTCCCATGAGGCTTGGACTAGTCCCATATATTTGCCAAACATTTCCAATCACACATCATTCATCTTAATGACAAATTGTCTCCACGAACACGAGGAACTCTATCTATTGCTGATTTTCTACCCAAAGTTATACCCTATTTGATGAGCTATCCAACCTAGGCGCCCCACCTAGAGATGTTGATCTCTTTGTATACTGCACTCGAGGTCTTGGCCCCACTTACAAAGAAGTAGTTTTAACTTTAAGAAACCATGATTACTCTACAATAAAATGTTTTATTACTCACCCAACTTAAATATGGTCACAATTTACTCGTCAAATTCCAAACCGCTTCCTGATGATTACTCATCTTTGAGACATTTACTACATCCATTATTCGATAGATTCTGTTCCCCTCATTGCTGATGTTTAGCATTAAAACCTCACGTGACAAGTTACGATTGTTACAAAATACAATTCCATCAAGCCATTCAAGTAAAAAAATTTATTACTTACCAACTTATACTATGGCTACAATTTACTTATCATATTTCAAACTGCTTCCTAATAATCACTCATCTTTGAGACATTTCACTCCATCCATCATGCACCAAATTTCGTTTCCCTCGTCACTAACCCTTCGTGGGAAAATTCCACTTGGCAAGTAATGATTGTTAAAAAATTTATAATTCAGCTAAATCATCTAACTCACCAAAATCGCCATATTTGAAACGCGACTTTTACAGCCCCATAAACTTTCCCCAATTGTTTGTCCCCAATTTCAACATCAAAAAACCGTAATCGCTAATTCACTCATCTCACCCATGTAAAGCTAAATTGTGGAGAAGGACGCAAGAAGCTACTGCTTATAAAGCCCCATCATCCAATCTTCTATTTTTGTAGATATGTGTCCGACCATTTGAGGAAGGAAATATTTGGGTGATGCGTTTAGTGGTTAGAAAAAGGAAAATATTTGTTGAATAAAGAAGTAGCATAAGTTGAATTGAAGTTTCAAAAGAAAAGAAGATGATAGGTACTAGGTGTAATTTTCACAAAAAATAATCATATGAAAATAAAATGAATAAGAAATATAGCAAAACATATTAATAGCAAAAGAGGCCAAATATATACCCACATAATACAATAAAGAAAAAGAGCAATAGATCACGTACTACATGCAACAGTCCGGACAACTTTATATTAAAATTTGCATATGGTGTTACGAATATTTACATAAAACACAGACGACCTACTAAAAGTCTAAAACATGTAGACAGCCTAAAACCAACTCAACCCAGACCCAGCTTCATAATTTAAACCCTCGATTTCAGTTGAAGAGCACATCCATTCATGTGACACAATAACGAGACGATAATTTCTTATCCACCATGACAAGATACCGATATGAACAGAATGCAGAAAAACCGACTCAAACCAACTATGATGAAACGAACACAATGTTTTCCACATCTCAAAGCCAAACTTGACTGTCCTTTGTTTTGCATCTGACTTCTTGATTGATTTCGCTCCCGGCAAACTTTGCTTACACACAACTATGAGCCAGGGCATAATATTTTCCTGTCTCCAATTGGATTCCTTACTTCTTCATTCTTATTGCTTGTTGAAAACAGTGCGATTCATCTGAGCATTTCCATTAAGAGTCCTTCATGCACCATGCCTTCAGGATGATAGGAATTATTCGAGCAAACATTTCCAACCTGCAGTGGAATTGACATAGAAATCGATTGGTGTCCATAACCAAATGAAGGAGTCCCAAATTCCATAGTTTCAATGCAATCAGAAAGATTGAGTCCAGATGCAAAAGTCTGTTTGGTCTGTGCAAAATGTACAAGAATGTGGATTCTGTGTGCTAGAAACCATTATAACATTCTCGTGGGTCTGTTTATTTTCTATTTGAGCACCGTGTTCAGTGCACGGACTAGATTTCCTGGTAGCGAACTTGTCACATGGACTGGCAACTTTACCGCAATATTCTGAACCTAAATGTCCCCAAGTGCATAGTTTTCCTCCACCGTGTGCTTTGCAAAAATCAGTTCTACCTTGTGCACTCTTTGTACATCCTTCGAGCTTGCACCTTTTTCCACCACCATGACGAACACAATAGTTGGTGCGCCCTCTTGCACTCTTGGTACACTCAAGTTCAGTGCATCTCTCGCCACCACCATGACTAACACAAAATAAAGTTCCCACATGCTCGGTCTTTGTACCCCCTTTAAGTTGACATCTTTTGCCCCTGCCATGGCCTTTACAGAATGGAGTGCTCCCGTCTGCACTTTTTGTGCACCCCAAAAATGTGCACCTTCCGCCACCGCCGTGAGCTTTACAGAACATTGTACTCCCTTGAGCACCCTTTGGGCACCAAGGATATTGGCACTGACCACGGCCTCCATGGGATATGCAAAGACCAGTAATACCCTCAGCACTCTTAGTGCAATTTTCAATCTTGCACCTTTTGCCGCCCCCATGACGAATACAAAATCGCGTCCTACCTCTTGCTGCATGAGGGCAACCCTCGTGAGTGCAACGCCTACCACCTCCATGCCTTATACAGTAATCAGTACGGCCTTTCGCACTCTTAGTGCATCCAAGATACTGGCACCGGCGACCACCTCCATGTGCCTTGCAGAAAATAGTTTTTCCTTCAGCTCCCTTCTGACAACCAGCTCTCTCACACCTTCTCCCACCTCCATGGGCAATACAGAGACCAGAAGCATCTCTTGCTCCCTTTATGCATCCTTCAAACCGGCAAATTTTCACGCTGGTTCTCCTTTTCTGTTGCTGATTAACCAATCCACTGAATGGAAGTTTTGGGGTCACCTGAATAGGATTGCCAGAGCAATGGATATGGTCAACAGGAACAAAATTAGGAATATTCGGCAATGTAGAAACATGAAACCCAGTTTTCCACTGAGATGATATTGAATCAACAACTTGGGCTGAAGTGACTAAGGCTGGTGACTCAGAAATCTTCTCATAAGGACTGAACCCTTGAACAGCGGTGAAATCAGATACAGCAGGTCCAGTAGACAGACTTAATTCGAGATCTAATTTAGGCCTCCTTACTTCAAGTGCATTTGAAGTCCCAGCAGCAGACGCCATCTTTTGATTGGATATTCTGTGACCTCCTCGGTTGAAGTTGATACTGAGATCAAGATCGACCGAAGATTCCGCTTCCATTACTTTCCCAGAGCATATGCTAATGCAAGAACTTGATAAATGGCCCAAGCCAAGAACCAGAGAAGATTCATCAATAAAGTTCCATTTTCTCTTTCTTCCCTTAGAAAAGAAAGAGTTTGGCGTACCAGGAGAATAAAGATCTGGGGCTCCAATGACGGCATGATCAACAACTTTTCCCAGACCTCTTGACATAGTGGCCAAAGTAGTAGCAATGTCAGGGGTACTATCCATGTACACACAAACTCACACCTTGAGCCCAAACCCAGTAACAGTGAAAAAAATATATGAACAGAACAATTTTGCAGGTTGCAGAACTTCCGAGGTCTAAAGATGAGAAGAAACGAAACTAATAAAGAAAGACAAAACCCGAACTTCAAAAGATGGGGAAAAAACCACCACTAACAAACCCCGGTGTATCCTGGCGATCCATTCTAAGAGCTAAGATTGTGAAATGAGCAAATAACCAGCTACAGGACATCAATTAATTAATATTTACATCTGTTGCAGATCAATTTCTCCACTAGACATCCTGTTCAAAGCAATTGAAAATTCGTTATGCGGTGATACATTGCCAAATGAAAAATAAACAAAATTAAATCCAAATAGGAAATCCTGCCAGCAGATTAGATTGGCACGACATCTAGCAACACAGCTATATATGCATTGAATAGGACAATTATTGATATGACCTTCACACTTACAGCATGGTGAACAAACCATACACGCATGTGCATAATAAGAACTAAAAAATGAGGAAATTTACAAAGAATCACTAGGTTTTAATTCGAATGAATGCATATTTATGCTTTCCATACAAAACTCCTTTTCTAATTGAAATTGCATGCACAGCGGCATCTCAAGAACAATTTAATCTCATCCCAAAAACATTTTTACAGGAGATGAATTTAAAACAAGCCTCCTGCCTCTCATAACTCTGCTTAGAAATCTTTATTATAACTCGAGCAAAGCCATTATACAGGATCAAAGAACAAGTGATTGCATCATCTTCCATCGCAGGACTGCATATATAATAGTTTATTCTCGCAAAAAAATATAAGGATACTTACTACTTCAAATTACTATTTGCATATATGCAAATGAAGTAAACATGGGATTCTTTCCTCTACCTGAATTTGTACCACAATCAATTGTTCAAATTCCATAGATCGGCGATCAAGTGAAAACCATCCAATAAACACAAACACCTTGCATTATACAGAAGCAATGCACAATAGTTGAATTAGTGAAATGGTTTTACAAGCAAAATAAAAATAAAAATCAGTACATGTACATGACGCGTGGACATCCACGTGTCTGAACATTCAAGGAAAGAGGGAGAAAGTAAGAGAGTGCTAACGTTCTAGACCCTCAATATTTTACATTGCCGATGCTATCAGCCCAAATAAGACAATGTATACCGCATAATTACAGATGATGACGTTTATTGTGAGTTACGAGTCATTACTAAAACCATGGGCTGAAAGCTCCTCGACAATCTTGAGTTCAAAGTTAGGTGAGAAGACATCACCAAGAAGCCAAAAGACACATTCAGCTATATCGCGCAAAACCAAATGTCTAGAAATTCTCAGTAAGAAAAAACTTCTTCAAAGATGCGTGCATTAAACTATGTTCTATAATGTACCGCTAAATACCTCATTTCTTTACTCCAACACTAAGTAACCTCATTAAATACACTGACTGCTTTCTTGGAAAGTTAGACAATACAGTATTATACAATATTAAAAAAACACAAAGTTAAAATCTTATCCATTGAAATGATGATCTTGTCTAATACAGTACCAAACATATCCGTGATGGTTATTAACATATAATATATGAAGTTCGTCTAATAACTTCACTAGATCAGCAATATTAACTTACAATTCGAAATGAGAAGATAATGAACTTCAATCTGAAACTACCAATAAATGTAACGTTAGTGGGGATTGAAAAAAAAAACTCAGATACAATGAACAAACACCAAAACTCTACTTCATAGTGTTTAAAAAAAGGAAAAAACTCCGCTTCATTTAAAAAATAATTAAAGAATTTTAAATTTTCAATTAAAAAAACAAAAATTAAACACAAAAAATATTATATTAAACTCTACAAGTAGGCACATGTTGAAAAATAGATATCATTATGTATATATCATCAATAAACAGTTATACATTCTTTCTCTATCCTTCAATTCAATTTGCATACAAAAAATAAATGAAAAACAGAGGAATGCAGAACTTAATTATTGTCTAATTAATCAAGCAGGAATGATATTTCTTTCTCTCCATTAATTTTTAAAACTTGATAAGGAAAAAAGGAAACACGATGCATAAAGTAAGACCTTAAATACCACGGAAACTTGTGAATTACATATTTATAATTAAAATTTGAATTACCTCCAAAATTATAGAATTTGAGGTGCACATTAGCATATAGTGCATTGATAAACGATGGGTTTTTGAGGTTCCAGCCAATGCGAATGAGCTTTCGAGAGAGAGCGTGCACGCACGGCCGTGCATGTGTGTGAGAGAGAGACAAGACCAGCAGGGAAAATGAGTGGGAAATAAATAGTGAGATCGCATGCGCACGTTAATAAATTGGTGCACAGCCAATGGCGCATCGGTGATTCTCTGCATCCCAGCTCAGGTTCCATTCTGTGCAGCGTCGGCATACTCAAAATCTGTGCAAATAAAATTCAACCAAGTTGATTTTTTGGTTTTTTTGTAAGGGTGGAGTGAGGGTGGATTGTTGAACTTTGAGTCTGGATGGGACCAACTCGCCAACAAATCCCGCATCTACTCTCCTTCACGTTCAAGTTACCTGAGCACTTGAAACGCACGCGTTAGAGGTGCAAGACCGAAACCTCTCCAAAAAAAGAAGGGTGAGGGTCTGATCTTGCATGTTCAGGTGCTCAAGTCAGTGAAAAAGGATAGTAAAATATATTGGGTGTGGAAGTGACACGAATGGAGAAGAAAAAGGGAGTTGGGGTTTATATTTTCAAAGTGAGAATACCAATTTTTTTATTACCTTCAAATGTCACCAAGTGTGACTATTTATAGGCAAAAGGAATGAGCTTGAAATAGCTTAAGTACTTGACACGTGACTTCATCCCGACGACTCATGTTGACAGCTCCAAATGAGACAAATAAAAATATAGACAAAGGAAAAAAATCACTGTGTTTTCAGAAAGTATTGTTTGTTTCAAGGACAAATACGTCCATTAATCATTGAACAACGTGTTTGGTAAGAGTAAATGATGAGACTCAACTCTACTATGAACAGACTTTAGCTTTTATCTCATTAAATATTGTCTAGTACTCTATACCAAATGTGCACTAGTGGGTTTATAAATAAGCACTCAGTCCAAGACTTTAGTAAATAGTACATTATACAATTCATAGACTGCTAAGTATGAGTGATCAAAGACTTGTATTATTGGAATTTCTTTCTAATACTTTTGGCAGATTGATAATTTCAGTCTAAAGGACCTGAACCATCACAATCATGTGGTTCTCACTTGGCTGGTGTTCACGGACGAAGAGAAGAAGAAATTCACTACTATGGGGAATGGTTCTCATTTTGTTGGTGTCCATGTACGAAGAGAAGAAATTCACTACTATAAGGAATACTATAAAAGAGGTACAAATTAATCAAATGCAGTTCTAATTCTACACGAGACAATAAAAAATAGCCACATAACATCTAGATAGACAATTCATGTTCCAAGAAGGTATAAACATCTAGATAACAGAAGTTGGCAAATTCAGAAACCATTTACCCCATAATATTCATTACTCATTACATGACACGATAATGAACAAGATTTTATCTTCTTTTTCTTTTTAATACTTACTAGTGTTGTATAATCCACTTCACTGAAACAAGTTATAAGTATAATGCCAAGATGGGGAAAATGGAATTCAATCTAGTCGGCTTTTCCATTTTGTTATGCTTTCCTTAGTGTTCAATTTTAAAACTATATTAAGAATATTACAAAACTATGCCAAGATGGCTGGGTACACATGATTGAAAAGTAAATAAACACCTTATTTGCCTATTACTTGTATTTGAGATGAAAATTGTCTAAGAATGAAAAAGCAATCAAGTTTGGGTAAACGTTTTTAAAGGTACTTAAAATAAAGGTACATGATATCTTTGAATGCCATATGTATCAGGAAAAAGCACGAGTTAAAATCCATGTACACAATGACAACCCAACTGCTAGATTTTGTAAGTAGAATAATCTGAATAAATAACTGCAACCTTTTTATGTTAATTCAGCAAGGATGCTAACCTTGATAAGAAGGTGCTGAAAAACAAACCAGAAAATGAAACCTACCTGTTAGTTATTCACAATGAAACTGCTCTCTTCTGCCAACGAAAAAGGGACTGGCAAAAATCATGCTGGATTTTATTTGAGCTCAATTCAACTGAAGTCTAACTGAGGTGAGCATTGTTATGGTTCACATGGAAAAATTCAGCTCTCTCATCATTATTTACTCTGTGGAGTCAGCTCAGTGACATTTCCCAGCCGTTGTGCTCTTCTTGAGAATTCCTGCTCATCATTATTTTTACCTCAATAAGTCGATATCAAGCCTCTTCAGAGAAGTAGGCACAGCGCGTCTCTCAAATTTAGATATCCTCAAAGCAAGGTGCTCAATTAAATAATCCAAAACCAGGTCAAAATAAAGGACAGAAAGATATTTGTCCTAGACATCCAGTTAAAGTTGGAAGCAAGTCATCAGGCATCATTCTTTTCTTGACTCGATAAAGCAATCACATTCGGACAAGCTATTACTGAGGCCATATATGGGATGTGAATGTCTGTATTCACCAATAATCACCACATGAGCAAACCCCATTTTCAAAATGATGATAACGGTTTGTATCCCTTAATACGATTTTACGTTCAGTAATCTTGGACATGAACTTGATAGCAATGTGGCAATCTTCACAGACACGTAGATTTTTAGTAACTCTGATTTGTGTCCCTGGTTCAGTATTAATAATAGCAAATACAACGGCCAACTTCTCACTGTGCACTGCTAGATGGTTTTCTTTGTCTTCTTCCTCCACATCATGCAATGCAGTGTCGGTTTTTGGGACATAACCTGCCTCTTTCATCTTCCCTACCAAGACATCTAACTCTTCATAGATCTCCATAAATTGTGGATGCCATCGATCACCAGCAAGGAAGGTGTGGACCCGATTATGGAGCTCAACATTACTAACACCAGGTACTTTCTTGATTCCTCTCCCTTTCATGATTGACCGAATTGATGCCACATCTTTCCATCTCCCAGCCTTTGCATATATGTTTGATAACAGGACATAATAACCAGACTGCTCTGGAGCCAATTGAAAAAGATGATCTGCAGCTACAAGCCCGATATCCATGTTATTATAAACATGGCAAGCACTTAACAGAGCTCCCCAAACCCTATCATTAGGCTCCATTGGCATCTGACTGATAAAATTGTAGGCCTCTTCTACTCGACCAGCACGTCCAAGTAGATCAACCATGCAAGCACAGTGTTCTAACCTAGGAACTATTTTATATTCTTCGGTCATCAATCTGTAATAATGTAAGCCTTTAGATAATAATCCTGCATGGCTGCAAGCTGAAAGAACTGAAACAAAAGCTATTGAATCAGGAATAAGATCCAAATCCTGAAAATTAGTAAATAACTCAATAGCTCTGTGACCTTCCCCACTCCTACCATAGGCAGACATCAGTGAAGTCCATGAGACAACATCCCTTGACTGCATCCCATCAAACACTTTCCTAGATTCGGATAAACATCCACACTTGGCATACATATCGATTAAGGCATTCTCTACAGACAGGTTAGGCCGGAGCCCCTTTGTTTCAACGAATTCATGAACCCGCATCCCCAGTGATACAGCTGAAAGATCCCCACAAGCTGGAAGAACACTAGCAATAGTAATTGCATCCGGTTCCAACCGTTGAGCTTCCATCTGCAGATAAAGCTCAACTGCCTCTCTGGGCATAGAATTATTGCTATACACTGCTATCATTACATTCCATGCAACCAATTCCCCTCGAGCCACGCTCATGAACATTTCCTTCACAAACATAACATTTTCTTTAGAAGTATTAGTTACAGCTGGAGATAGGCTAGCCATTGTGCCAGAATCAGGTTTCACGTCTAACAACCCCATTTCTTTACAAACCTCTAACGCATCATCAAACCTTCCATTCTGGGCATACCCTGCCACCATAGAATTCCAAGAAACAATGTCCTTATAAGGCATTGCATCAAGAACCCGTCTTGCCTCAACCAAAAACCCACATTTCCCATACATGGCAATCAGCCCATTCCCTGTAAAAAGAGTCAAGTCCAGACCCTTTTTCACAGCAGGACAATGAATTTGCACCCCGACCCTCAAATTATTCAATGAAGAACAAGCTTTTAACACACACGGTAATGTATAATGATCTGGAACCACACCACACAACAGCATACTCTTATACAAAAAAATCGCATCTTTAGAAAACTTATTATTCACATAACTTCTAATCATAACATTAAAAATAACATTGTTTCTCTCAGGAATTTTGTCAAATACATTACGAGAGATATTTGGTTTGCCACACGCAGCATATGCTCTCATTAATTTGATCGCCAGGGATGTATTCGAGTATAAAATTGGGTCGGAAATAATCTTGGAATGGATTGTTTTGATGGTTTTGATATCTGGGCCTTTGTCCAATATGAGGTTCAAGAAATCCTCGGTTCTGTGTTGGATGGTTTGTCTTTTTTGAATGGCAGTTGAGAAATGGATGGAAAAATGAATTGGTTTTTGCATAGGTTTAACTGGTTGTACAATCTGGGATTGAATGCCTTTGTGGTGAATGTAAATTGTTTCAAAATAGTCGATACTTCATCATAAATTGGAAAATATTTGTATATTATGATAAGAAAACCTATGAATGCAAAACCAAGTTGTCTGAAATTGTTTTATTAAAAGTACGACTATAAATTTCATGCGTCTAGATTTCACAATCGAAGATAATTGTTCATAGCAAAATATAGCTGCACTATCATCTTCCACTAGTTTAACTTAAGGGTTCTGCTAGGGGTACATCAGAGCCTACATCAAGGCGTACATAATGCACACTTGGCGCTCCTTGATGTAGTCTTTGATGTACCACTAGAATTATCCTTAACTTAATGGGTTGCTTTCCTCATGTGCTATCAAAACTGATTAATTGAGTGATTACTCAAATCTATTATATAAATTGGATAAATTCTACTTGTTGTAACTATTCTTTAATGTTAATCAAGAAGTTATACTTCAATTTTATTCAACCTCGTAGCTCAACTTTAATTTGATTTCAATTAAGGTAACTTCATTCAATTTCAATTACGAAAATTGATAATGAGATAGTCAATGAATGATAATAATTCACACTCAATCTTTAGTTGCTAACGCATAATGTGTATAACTTCATTGAAATAAATAACGTTAATCATTATTGACAATCATGTAATCAAATTTCGTTATTCCAAGTGATGGAATTGGATGAAGTTACTCGGTTGAAATCAAATTAAAATATAGTTACCCGATTGAACAAAATTAAAACAAAATTACCTTTTGATATAAGATGAAAGTATAGTTACGGTAAATAAAATTTATCTGATATAAATCTTATCATACGACCACTTGGTCATCACATGTAAAAGGGACTTCAGCACAAAAGCAAGGTGTGACAATTCGTCCTCATTTTACTTACAATTGCACAACCTCTATTTTTTTTTTGAATTGATCATCGGGGAGTTTTTCGAGACATTCTTCATCATTTTATTTTTGCAGCCACAATTTATGAGAGCACTTTGGACAAGAACATTGGAGGAGCACGACGAGGGGCGGACACAGAATCGAACTTGCAAAAAAGTTGGGAGAAATTTTACAATAAAAAATTTATGTCAAAAAAATCATACCCCATGTAATTTTGCATCCGAAAATTTACATGGGATATGACTTTTTCGGATGTAAAATTTTGAAATTTTTTTATGTCATATTCCATATAAAATTTTCTAATAAAATGATGAAAACTACATTGAGAAATTTGTATCGCAAAAATAATAAATGTTAATGAAATAATTGAATTTTTTTAAAGAAAATACGAGTTAGACACCTTTCTTTAAGACCCACTTTTAACGCGTCTTTAACTATTTTTTATATCTGTTTGGACTATTCAATATTCCTATAATATAGTACTCAAAATAAGCTTTGAGATGACATGAGCAATTTGTAGATTCTATTAGCGTACAATCGTCGGAGAATCTTTAAAGTTAGCATGCTATCGAAATTTTCAAAATACTAATTTTGAACGGCCTACTTTGACAAGTTATAACATTTACTACGATTGATCGTTTCGAACGCCATTAACGACGTAGGAAACAAGACCGTGAGCACTTCGAAATGGTATTAAGAATGCAATATTTCGATTTCGTTTCACATCCCATAAGGACTTCGAAAATTGAAACAAAAATATAGAAAATTTAAAGGGTAAAAAAAAAAGTGCAAAG
>CAIGRT010152529.1:0-14554 GCA_903798405.1 Fraxinus platypoda | reverse complement strand
CACATATTAACGGCATGCTCTTGATGAATATAATATGCACATTATCGGTGTAATATTTCCAACATATTTTACAATGTTCAATGCTGTAAATTGTAATTTAATTTAATTTTGAATTGTGCTAAATATTATTTTAGAGTTTAGGGTACTGTATGATGATTTTTACATTATTTTGTGACTCGGTAAATTTATGAATTTGATACGACGAATCTTTAATTATCACTTGTTTTATTTCAGTATGAAACGATCGTGGATGAATGATAGTCACATTGTTTATGTTTAAAAAGATATATTTTGGAAGATTGATGATGAAATCACTGTTTAAAAATATCAAAGTATGAAAATCTGCAAGGAATAGTTGTAAGGTATGTCATTTAGTATTGTGTTATTACATTTATTTTTATTTTTATCTTTATTGAATACACTGCACTAGAATAAATTTCCGGCTTCACAGCTATTTATATGAACTTCATATGTAGTCCCAAACTTAAAAATAAAAAAAGAAAAATCCCAATATTATAAATACTACCATTATTTAATAGTTGATACAATTAAACAATTTAGATAAAAACATAGCGTAACTCTTTTTCAAATTCCAAACTGATGCCCCCTTCATGTCATTCGATATAAATCATTTTTCTTGAACTCCCATATTTCAACTTGAACTTTTCTATCACATATTTCTAGGTTATAAAAAGCGAAAACTAACAATAAACATAATGAACAAGAGATAAGTCGAATTAAACATGATTAAACTAATTATCAATGACCACATGAGAAGGAGAATCAATCAAGTCACGCTTCACTCTCTCAATCCCTCTCTCAATCCCTCCCTAAACAAAATCAAAACACTAATGTATGTGCACGCACACATAGACATGTCTCTCTACTATTTTTATTTTTTTTCTCTCTTTCTTATGACTTATTACCTTCACCTCAAAGCTTCTCTTTCCTTAATCCTTTCTTTTTTCCTCCGGCCTTATGTTCTATTCCGACTGTAAGTAATCTTAATCGAAATTGCTAAAATAGTCCTCCCATTTAATCATAACTACTTGTGCTCTTCAAATATTAAACTATGTTTAAAGTCAATCCTAACAGTCTTCCATCTCATCATCATAGTTGTTAGGAAAATTGTTGTCAAACGACCTATCGAGCGATGATGTAAAGTCATTGTTTATTCAGTCGGCATTGACCAGATGACTGAAGTAAAATATCGGCACCACATTGTTCAAACCAATCCTACAACCTATTTGGGCCATTTGAAATAACCTAATTTAATTAGTGCTACTCATCGCTCGACCCATAACTATTGGATGGCCTTTTGGTTGATAACCCATTTATTCATTACTTATTGGGCCTAATTACTGTTTAACCTAAAGCCCATGCCCGTTCTTGTGTTGGCTTCTCCTTTATTTTGTGAGTGAAACCGGCAGCTTCCTCTACTTCGTGCTCCCTGCTTTGTGCCTTCCGTTTTCATCTCTTCTTTTAGCATTTGTGGTTATTATTGTGGTTACAATAATACTTCATACTGTGTCCTTTGTGGGCAAGCCAAGAGAGCAATCGGGTTGGGGATTAGTTTATGGTTTGGGTTTGAAGATTATTGTGTTTGATTCGGTATATAGACGGTATACTGAGCCCGGAACAGTTGGTGATATAATATTTTCATTCAACTTTTGGTATCAGAGCGTTGGTTTGTGTAGATTTCGATGAGAAGTCGATACAAAATCGGCAGAATTTACAGATCAAAAAACTGTTCGATTTTCTTCCAAAAATCCAAACCTGTAATTCCATTTTCCAGCCAAACTAGTGGGTGGTTGAAGAATCCAACACCACATGGAGACTCTACAGGTAGAGGCGCACCTGGGTCCACCGCTCGTGGTGGTGAAAGTTGCTGGTAGCGACGACATGTGAAGCTTCGACAGAGGTGCGTGGAGGCACGTCTGGTGTGGTCTGGGGAAACTTTCTTCAGACATTTTTATCCTAACAAGATTTCTAACGTGTTTGTGGTGTTAGTTTTCTGTTTCATGTGATAAAGTGAATTCTGGACGATTTTGCCCCTGTACATTCGTGATTCAGTTTTGTATTCGATCGGTTGCGGCAGACTTTAGGGTGAATAATGGTGGCCTTAAAGTGTTAAAATCATATTCTTTGAAATTTACGAACTCAGATAAGACCGCTCTGGTGAATTAGCTAATCATGTTTAATTTTCAGCACTAGTACGTCATCGCGTGGGGTGACATAAGATTGGGGTTACCGTGTGAGGTAACCATTGTCTGTGCTAGAAATTAGGAACTACTTGCTTTTCAGTTGCTACGTGAGTAAATTTTTTTTTGATAAATTTCAGCATACTATCTTTGTGATATTCTGTGTGTGAAACTGTTTTAACTAACATATCTCTTATTGCACTGTTAAGTTATTAGAATATCTAGACCTTACCCGTTTGAACATTTCTTTGATTTAAGATCGAGAATCTTACGAAACACTGAAAATCTAAAACGGTGTATATTTGCGACCCTAAATCTATTTTGGGTGGCTTAATTCTGATCTTGTGTTCTTAATTGATTATTAAAAATGACAACACATAATTGTGATTTGGGAACTTTTAACGGAAAAAAAAAAAGGTGATTTTTCAATCTGGCGACAAAAAATGAGATGTATTTTGGTTCAACAAAAAGTTTCAAAAGTCATCGATGGCAATTTTCTTCCTGATTTTTCAAAAAAACAAAAAGAAGAAGCTGATGAGCTCGCATATACTTCAATTATTTTACACTTGGGTGAAGCAGTTTTGAGAAAAATGGGTAAATTGAAAACCACTAAAGAACTTTGGAAAAAGTTGGAAAACTTGTATTTGCACAAATCTACTCCAAACACGATTTACTTGAGCGTTTTTTTAGTTTCAAAATGGATCATTCAAAAGATCTTGATGACAATTTAGACGTATTTAACAAACTTGTTCAAAATATTATTAACTGTGAAGAGTCAGTGTCGATATATATAAGGCCATTATTTTGCTGAATTCCATACCTGATACTTATAAGAAAGTAAAAAATGCTATTAAATATGGTAGAAACATTTTAACGCCCGAAATTGTCATTGAATCCTTTAGAAGTAAGAAGATAGAGATTAGAGCTGAAAAATATGATAAGAAAAGCAGTGAGATTCATATGATGAGGGGTAGAATTCAATTTAGGCAAAACAGTCATGATGGTTACCAAAGTAATGGTAAGTCAAGTAGTAATGGAGGTAGAAAGAAATATGCCTAGATCCAAATCAAGGACCAATGTTAAGAAATACTATGGTTGTGGGAACACGGGGCATTTTATGAAGGATTGCTATAAAGAGAAAAACAAGCAAATGGTAAAGAAAGAAATGATTAAAGGATTGCTATAAAGAGAAAAACAAGCAAATGGTAAAGAAAGAAATGAGGTAAATGTATTGTCTTCTATTTCCGATCGTGGTGATGGTGAGGTCTATATGATTACAAGTCCTATTGTTCATCCTACTGAATTGAATTTAACTGTCAATTCTTGTTTGCATGAATGGTGAATTTGACATGAAAGATCTAGGAAAGGATAAAAGAATCCTAGGTATGGAAATTGAAAGCGACAAGTCAAATTCTGTTTTGTTTTTACATCGGTCCTCATATGTTTCAAAGGTGCTCAAAAAATTTGGCATGCATGATTGCAAACCGCTACATTACCTTTAGTTAATCATTTTGTATTATCTAAAGATCAGACCCCCTATAATCAAAAAGAGATGGAATATATGAATAGAATCCCATACTCCAATGTGATTGGTTTTATTATGTATTTGATGGTTTGCACTACACCAGATTTAGCTTTTGCTGTTAGCACTCTTAGTAAATACATGTCTAATCTTGGTCCTGAGCACTGAGAAGCCTTGAAATAGATGTTAAGGTACTTAAAGAGAACTAGTAATGTAGGTCTAAGGTTTGGCGTTAATAATGAGGGTGTGAAACTGAAGGGTTTTGTAGATGTTGACTACGCTGGGGATAGAGATAATAGGAAATCTACATCTTCTAGTGTGTTTACCTTGTATAACTCTTATGTTAATTGGAAATCACAGTTACAACACATAGTTGCACCATCTATAACAAAATCTGAATACATTACTACTACTGAAGCTATTAAAGACGCTTTATGGCTTAGAGACCTTTTTTCATGAACTTTGGTTTTAAATGATTATGTGGTAGTATATTCTGATAGTCAGTCCTCCATACATTTATGTAAGAATCCTATTTTTCATGAACGCATCAAATACATTGATGTTAGACTACATTTTATTAGAGATATTGTGTCACAAGAAGTTGTAATACTTGAGAAAATACACACACAGTATAATCCTTCAGACATGGGCTCTAAGGTGCTACCGTTGGTAAAGTTTAGAAGTTGCAAAGATGTTCTAAACATCAGTGGAGGTNCTACATTTTATTAGAGATATTGTGTCACAAGAAGTTGTAAGACTTGAGAAAATACACACAGAATATAATCTCTCAGACAAGTGCACTAATGTGCTACCATTTGTGAAGTTTAGAAGTTACAAAAATCTTCTAAACATCGGTGGAGGTTAATAATTTCCAATTTTATTGGTTTCCTTTTCTGGATAATTACTAACACGTAATAATTTTCTGTGTAGGTCATTTGACACCAAGGTGGAGGTTTGTTAGGCAAATTATTGTCAAACAACCCCCCAGGGATGATGTAAAGTTATTGTTTATTCAGTCGGCATCGACCAGATGACTGAAGTAAAATATCGACACCACAATTGTTCAAACCATTCCTACAACCTATTTAGGCCATTTGAATTAACCTAATTTAATTAGTGTTACTCATGGCCCGACCCATAACTCTTGGATGGCCTTTTGGTTGATAGCTCATTTATTCATTACCTATTGGGCCTAATTACTGTTTAACCTAAAGCCCATCTAATACCTATATATATGTTGCCCCGTTCCTGTGTTGGCTGCATGTGAAATTGATAATTGATTTCCCTTTATTTTGTGAGTAAAACCGACAGCTTCCTCTGCTTCGTGCTCCCTGCTTTGTGCCTTTCGTTTTCATCTCTTCTTTTACCCTTTGTGGCTGAAATAATACTTCACACCGTGTCCTTTGTGGGCAAGCTAAGAGAGCAACAGGGTTGGGGATTGGTTTATGGTTTGGGTTTGAAGATTATGGTGTTTGATTCGGTATATAGACGGTATACTGAGCCTCAGAACACTTGGTGATCGATTATTTTCATTCAAAAATAGTAACACTCAACTATCCGTGACTGTACATTACGAGCACCACTTGTTGGTAGAGTTTCTATTTTATTCTCCGCATCTTCTTGTTCATCAACCTCACTTTAAATTAGACATAAACAAGATTGTTCATATTTGTAGAATCTTTTTTTTTAGTTCGTATCTACATAAAAGAAGTTAGAAAACTTTAGTATACTTTACAAACTACTAAACGACTACCAAAGTAAAAATTCATATGTACCATCGTATTAGTTCTTACCGATTCATAGACACTTTAGTTTCTTTCACAATCCAATGATCTAGTAGCCAACCAAAGGATCCTTTTTGGCCTTTTGAAAAAAAATCAACTAATTAATAAATGTAAAAGAAAGAGATAAAAATATAAATTATATATGCATACACATAGATGATATACTAAATACATGCTTAACTTATACTAAGCATCGATGACATGATACATGAATTCATTGTGGGTAATGAATTCTATTCTAATCTTGAGACTTTGTTATTCACTAATGAATTAATGTGTCATGTCATGGTGTTCATGTTTAATAGATCATTTAACACGAAAGAGGAAAAAATAATGTTAACATAACTCCATTTGGAACGTCATATTAGATTATATAAAGATATTTTTTTTTATAATACCACGTTTGGTGCCAAGAATGCCCAAACTAATCTTATTACTTTGAGCCAACCAAATAAAATTATTTGGAGGCAATTTAAACTGTCTTAATAGAATCTCTAAAAATATACGTGTCATATGTTGCTACTTCCCATCCAAACCACATAAAAGTGAATAACATGTCAAAACGACACAATCATAATTTTTATGTAGGATGTCCATTTTTACCAAGAGCTATTCAACCTATACAGAAAGAATTCCACAGAATTCCACTAGAATACTCACAAGGAGTGGGCCACACTATGTATTTAAAAAAAATTGTGCGGGACCCACCGTGTGTGAGTGTTTTGTTACATTTCGATGGCTTGTGCTTCTGTACATGAAGCACATTGCTTTTACCAATACATGAAATTAGCTCATGTGTTGGGAGTGATGAGGAAATGTGTCTCATCAATGACAACAATGAATCCTATCAAGAGAAAATAAAATAGAAAAAAAATAAAGCAAAAATAATTAGAGCGCTTGTATGAAAATGAAATATGAAATTTCAAAAACTATTATATACATTACTATAAAGTAAAGCCAATACTTGGAATTTGAGCGAATATAGGGTGAAACTTAGCCCCTCTTTGACACACATTCTTTCAAAATTCATTTTCAACCATACATTTTTCAATAAAATAATATTTTCCATCACATCAATAACTTTTTCTTACTTTTTAACAACATATTTTTCATCATATTACTATTTAAAATACATTTCTCCTCAATAATATCCATCAAACACCTCAATAATAATTATTGAGTGGTCTAATATCTTGTAAAGCAAGATTTGTCCCTTTTTAGTACCCAATTTGTCTACCAATATTTAACTTGAATGTTGAAATTTTTCTCGAGTCGTGTTGCCCAACCAAGTCCTAATATCATAAAAAAACATGTCCATTGGCTCTTCTAATTGCACTCATTTAGTTGAATGCAACACAACTTAATCAATTGCATACTTTTAAAAGACATATTTTTCCATTCATAGCATCTATTGACATTGCATAACATTTTCATTATGCATCTCCATAACGATCTTCCATCTAGATGAGGGGAATCTCTATACGATTCTTTTTACCAAAAAAATGTTATTATATTGAACAATTGTACTTGCAGTGGCAAGGAGATATTCATCAAATTTTGTATCATTTCTTATAACTTGACTTGTGCCTTCTTCACGTAGCTCTTCATGTGATTTACTATCTATTTTGTAATCATGTGAGCATGAATAAAATATTATAATTCACAAAATATAAGTTCTTCATGCACATGCCTTTCTAAAATATAAAATTTATATTACTTGTAAAATAACACGTCTCTTATATATTATAAAATAAATTAAGTGAACTATTTTAACAAACTTAACATTCTCAGATTTTATTATTTAGGGTGTGTTTGTCTCCCATTATTGGGAGAAAAATAGAGTAATAAATAGTATTTTTTGGAGAATGTGTGGTTGAAAAGTAAAGTAACTTTATTGGTTTGTGTGCAGAATATTTCATTGGGTGAATGTGTGGTGGAGAATCTTACTGTAACAAACAATATTTTGGAATAATGGTAGACAAACAGGGGCTTAACCCTATAATAAATACTTCCTATTTGAGGTTGTTGATCTTTCAACCATTCAATTTACTACTTGGATTCTTTATCCTACTCTCTCTTATAAGAGTCTCTTTGGAAGTTACTGTTCATTTATGTCACAGTCCTTTTCATACACTGTTCCTTAGCTGGTTCCGGAACTGGTTCTTCTACAATACAATTTTGGATTATTTCATTCCTATTGTATCAAGTGCAAAGTAAAACACGCTCTCCTCGCTCTTGAACACTAAACGAAACCCTAACTCACTCCTAGATCTCGAAAGCTTCTTAGATCTCGAAACCGATGGATTGAGCGATAACACTAGTTAGATGAGTGAAAAAGAGGAAGGTGATGATGAAGAGCATGGAGGCGCCGAGGATTTGATCAACGATTCATCGGATGGTACAGAGATCTCATCCGCTGAGAATCCTTCGATTACGCATAGGTTAGAGGACATTCTTGTGGAGGATGGTGATAAAGATCTGCTGCTACAGAAGAGCGATGGATTTTTGCAGTGGCTTCATGCTCTAGATATGCAGGTTTTGGGGGCATGTCGTACGGATGAAAGGTTGAAGCCTTTGCTGAAAATCAATTTATCCATCGGCGCAGCTGAGGATTGTTTGCTGGCCTACCTTAATTAGGTATAAGTAATCAAAAGAAAACCTGGTTTCTTGAATGTACTGGTTTTAATAAGTTCTGTATGGAGGGGTAGGATTTATTGTTTGGAAATGGAATCGGTAAAATATCTATGCAATTTTGGACAGAGATTTTCTCATTCAATTTCCTCGCCCAAACCGACTTTACTTGTATTGTGATTCACATATTCTCGAGATTTGAAGATGTTTACTTACTCTGAAAGAAATTGAAGTTCCATAAAGAATTAATTTCCCCAAACGTATTTGGTTTGTTACATTTCTCAAGCTGGTTGTCAAAGAAATATATATTATTAGTGAAAGATGAGAGAGAGAGAGAACGTGGGCTTTAGATGGAGAATAAGATCAAGTCCATGGGGTTGTTGAGAAAATTCAGCATTATGTTTTTTAGTTTTCATTTCCTGTTTTTCACACGTCTAGCATTTTGTTTTGCATTATGCTTTTGTTATCCATTTCTTAGGAAGTTTCCCTTTATTTTTATGATAGGTCCCAGTCATATGCAGTTTATATGGTGAGAAAATAATTCTATTCGAGTGAGAATTGTACCACAATTAGAACTCTTTCTTTGGATAAATATTTCTCCCCCTTTATTGAAACAGAAACTGTGATCTATATAGGCAAAACCATGTTCAACTTACATGCAAAAATAAATGGAAACTTCCTAAGAAATTGACAACAAAAGCATAATGCAAAACAGAATGCTAGACGTGTGAAAAACAGGAAATGAAAACTAGAAAACATAATGCTGAATTTTCTCAACAATCCCATGGACTTGGTCTTATTCTCCATCTAAAGCCTACGTTCTCTCTCTCTCTCTCTCTCTCTCATCTTTCACCTATCAATACCTCCCCCTCAAGTGGACACTTGTCCCCAAGGTCCACACCTAGATGCTGCTTCTGGAGGTCTTCTTGGATGTTGATCACTTGCACTTGCTTTGTCTTCAGGTGGGTTGCCCTCTATGATCTCTTCACAGGTAATGTTGCTCGTGTTTGTACACCCCTCAAGCAACAAAAAATATGATTTTTGGCACTTACTAGCAGTAAAAACATCATTGCAATTGAAATAAAGATCCTGTGCTCTTCGTTGTTTCATTTCATCCCACGTGAGCGTTTTAACCGGGGATGCTTCTGTGTATCACGTTGGAGTTTGAATGGTTGGCTGCAGCCCGTTGGTTGGAAGTAAACTTGTGGAACTCTTTTAGCGGAGCAGCTGCTCATCTTTCATACGCGCGAGACTAATAGCATTCTTAAGTGTTCGAGGCTTAAACATGCGGATCTCTCCCGCAATCTAGGGCTTAAGTCCTCCCATGAAGGTTCCCACCAGAGCATGTTGAGTCCATCCTTGTACACAGTTGCCCAATCTTTCAAATTCTCGCTGGTATTCACGTAGGGAACTCGTTTGCTGTATGTGTGACAAAGCTTCATCAAAGTCCTCTCCATCGATAGGTCCAAATCGGGCCCATAATTCCTCCTGGAAGACTGCCCATGTCACTTCCTTTCCTTCCTCTCTATATGTCCGGCTTAACCACCTCCGCCATTGATTGGCCTCGCCTTCTAGATGAAATGAAGCCAATGAGACCTTCTGTTCTTCTGCCATGGCTTGAAAATCGAAGTATTGGTCCACTCGGGCAAACCATTCTGTTAGGTCCTCACCTGAGTATTTGGAAAACTCAAGCTTGGCTATTTTAGATGATACAACCAGTCGGTTTCCAACCGTGTCTTCCTTCTTGTTGTGGTTAGAATTGCAATCCTAATCAACTTTGTTGTGGCTAATGCATTCCTTGTTGGAGAACAGGGCCTCTGACATTCGGTGGATCATTGCTTCGAGTTGGTTAATCTTGTCAACCATAGCAAGTTCTATCCTGTTCATGCCTTCCTGAAGGCTTCCAAGCCTAGCCCCCAAGCTTTCGATGCGTTCCTTGTTAATCACCATCTAACCTTGCTCTGATACCAATGATAGGTCCCAGTCAGATGCAGTTTATATGGTGAGAAAATAATTCTCTTTGGGTGAGAATTGTACCACAATTAGAACTCTTTCTTTGGATAAATATTTCTCCCCCTTTATTGAAACAGAAACTGTGGTTTATATAGGCAAAACCACGTTCAACTTACATGCAAAAATAAAGGGAAACTTCCTAAGAAATGGATAACAAAAGCATAATGCAAAACAGAATGCTAGACGTGTGAAAAACAGGAAATGAAAACTAGAAAACATAATGCTGAATTTTCTCAACAGCCCCATGGACTTGGTCTTACTCTCCATCTAAAGCCCACGTTCTCTCTCTTTCTCTCTCATCTTTCACCTATCATACTATTAGTCTTTTGTAGTAGAGATACTTCAATTACATATAGAAAAGGCTGTGCACTCAACTTACTTCTACCTACTGTGATAATGAAACAGCACTTTGAGCCATCAGAAGTAGGTATGCTGGCTAGGTGTTTGTGCATGCCTCTTGTTTCTATCCATGTTGGGAAGATCACCAAGCAAGAGCCTATTATGTTCGATACTCATAAGGTAGAGTCCTCTTCATTTTGTTTCTCACACTACCGATGCATGTAGAAAATGATTTTTCCTCTGTTATAGTGCAGTTTTGTTGTTAACTAATTATTTTGTTGAGAGAACTAACTAGGGAACTTGATCTTTGAGAGACAAATTTGGGGTTTCCTATTTTTGTTTTTAGTTTTTGGGGTTGGTTTGGAATAAGTATAAATTTAGGTTGGGGAAAAAAGCTAGTTTACTATGAAGCCTGAAAGTGAATCATATGTTGTGTGGGATATTTCCTTTCTGATAGACTTACACCTCTGAGTATAAATGTTTTTCTAGCTATCTACCTTTCTAGAAACATATCTATTTATCACCAAAATCTTGTTAGTTCTTCATAGGTGATCGAATTTCGTCTTCTAATTTCAAATAGTCTGATGGAGAAGTGGAAAATAGATTTAAATAAGAGGTGAATGTATTTTTAATAGCACTACGAAGATATATAAATTCCTAAATTGTTCTAGCTTGTCTTTGTTTGTTCTAACTGCCATTTTGGAACGAAATGCTTTCGGAAAGTAACTAAAGTCAAGTCTAAAGTGGTTCTGCAGATATTAGATCAGTATTTTGTGGTACAAATTCTTGTTTTATATGAATTATGATACTTCTAATGCTCTTTTTCCTCTATGGAAGTTGTTATATTTGCTTTCAAGGTTTTCACGTTAGAAGTTAGTAGTAGAAAATTGGTGCTTGTTTCCTGTATCTTGGAGCTGCTCCATGAACAATTGTTTCTCACATATCTAATCTGGTTGGCCCTGTAAGTAATTTTCCTTGTGGGAGCTATATCATTTCTCTATGTATTTCATGGAGTGTTGCTTATGAAAACTTGTTTGTAATTACATTATTGGCAGATTGGAATGGTGTATGTAGTGTAATTTTCTCACATAAGTGATAGGGACTTGCTCAACATGGAGAAGAAGAGGACGGGTGTTATTCCCATCATTGAAAATGCAAGATATCTAGCAAAATACAGAATGCTTATTGGCATGGTGGACATGATTATTCTGATGTTGGTCAGCCTGATCAGGTTTGCTTTCTCTGTATTTTGTGAATTGTGTATTTTCTTTTCATAGGAAATACGGGAAATTGAGATATTTTGGGGTGCCATGAGGGACAATGATTTTGTTATTCTTGTATGAGTTTGAGAAATGTGTTCTTGATTTTTTTTTTTTTTTAATCTTTGTAGGAATGTGTTTTTGATTTATTTACTAAACTTTCAGAATAGTTTAACTTCCCATTAATATTCAACACTAACATAACCTTCAAAAATGGGTTTTGACTAGTAAACTATAAAAGCCTTTCTATTTACATGTTTCATGTACAAGTACACATCAAACTTGAAAGAAGAGTAATTTTCGCAACCAAAAATTGGAGTCAACTTATCAAGAACTTTTTAAAAACTGCTTCCAAGTTGATCAACGCTATGTAGGAGTTCCTATTTTTAACAAACTCCAGTAATTCTTCAAAAATTTTGCACAATTTTGCTTAGAATATTGGTACTTTTTCCCTATCTTTAGTTACTTATTAGTTGGCTCAATTGCTTTATCTTGATGAATGTTACACCTTAGTTTTTCATGCTCGCCTTTAAAGTGTTCAACGTATAATCTCAAAAACGATATAATCTTCAGTAATAGACATACTTTGTGAATATAAGAGAGGCATTACTCCAGAAGTAAGTGCCCATGCTCTAGCTCCAGTGACTGTAACATCATGAGATAACTCGATTAATTTTATGATCTAAGCCCTTCACACGATACTTTGTAGCTTCTAGATATTTTCATGGCAATTAATTTAGTGTTTAGAAAAACTATCTCATCTTGTCTATTATAATCAAAGAATCAAATTAGAAATACTTGCAGTCATATATCTCATCATTGCTTGACGCATATTTAGTTGTCATGAAAATATCCCAATCATGTTCAAGTTCTCATCTTAACAATACATCGCATAGCTGTTAATCTTTCTTTATATTATCGCAATGATTTGTTAGTTGTTTCTTGTCATAATTTTTTGGTTGCTTTCTTAAAGTTCTCCATAAAAAGTTTATAACCATCTTTTCTTTAAGCATGATCCATTTTTGTTACGAGCTGTTAAGAGATAAAATTTCATATCGAATAAAGATAAAAATATAGATCAATTTATAAGAGTTTGGGTTCTCTTACTAAGGTTGACATTTTAAGATGGAATCTCAAATCTTAACATGGTATTAGAGCTCATTAAGCTCCAACGAGCAATTCGATTCGATTAAGACTCAAAAAAATTGAGTACATGGATTTCAAGATTGGTCTGCTCAAACGAGCCACCATTTTGCGGGGGCATGTTAAGGGATAAAATTTCACATCGAATAAAGATGAAAATATAGACAAATTTATAAGAGTTTGGACTACTCCTCTCAATAAGGTTGACCTTTTAAGATAAAATCTCAAATCTTAACACGAGCCTCACTTGTTCTACTGCTATATCAACCCAAATTTCATGTATTCATGCATCCCAAGTTAGCTTTTCAAAGAAAGATTTATCACAACATGGAAATTCTTAATTACCTGTAACATTTTCCATGGGTCATTCATCCCAGCTTACTCGCTGGTTCCCAATGGATGTACAAATTCTATCAATTAGGAGGGCTTTATAACTGCTTTAAAAAAGGTTTGTCAACGCAATTTGAAGATGAGTAATGCTGTTTGTCATCATGACAATGGAATATCGGTGACGTGGCAATACATTATCCCTCACATTTCTCTCTCTCCCCTCTCTCGTAAAATTTGAAATGTCCAATCATATTATTTCACATAAACTGCCACATCATCAATGTTCCATCATCATAATCATAAATAACATTATTCAATGAAGAATAAAGTCCATCCAGAAAACATGCTACTACATAATAAAACAATTGATCGTAATAGACAACATTAAGCCACTCGAATGACAATGTTAATGTCGCAATGAGTCTCAGAAATCATCAAGAGCGTATACTTTTTCACACTCCTAAAGGTTTTTAATGTATAAAATGAATGTCTGTACAAATAATAACATTATACATCCTCTATTATTATGGTATAGAACATGACAAACTATGATTACATGATATCCTGAATTATATTGGACTGAGATTGATCACACTGACTGGACATTTTTTACTAAAAATTAATAGAAAGATTAGCCAAGCATTAGTGTTCTAAATTTTAGAGGATATAGACTTTTTTCTTCACAATTACTTTTACTTTTTCTTTTAACACTGAGGCAAGCATTGCTCTAAATCTTAATGGACATAAACCAACCCGGAAAGAGAAAGATAAGAGACCCCTTTATTGTTTAAACTGTCACTTGCAATTAAGAATTGGCCTTTGCCCTTATTCTCAACAATCCTACTTGTATTTTAGTTTAATAATTCTTGTTGTGCTTTTTATTGACCTTAAAATCCGTCTCATCAAATGGTCAACATATCTCAATCATCTCTCGTCTATCTATGTATTATCTGCACACTAGAATGCATTGTTAGGGTTAAAAGGCCACCGTTCAAGAAAGAGATCCAATGATCGACAGCACTCCTACGATCAAGACACTACTAGAACAAGAAATATAATAGGCAGAAGAGAGACTAGTGCAAGGGGATTTAACTAGGTTTTTGAATGCTTACCTTGAGTGTCAATGACTTGCACAAATGTATAGAAGGACATGAGGCATGTAGGCCAAGATATAGCCTATTGAATTAGACTCAATCCCAAGAATAGGTTGTTCGGCTTTATCTGGCCCAACTCAATTGATATTATTGATGTACTGTTAGCTAATGTGAGAAGAAATTCTAGAGATGATAGAAATGGGAGTTGTAGTTTTATTCATTGAGAAAACATCAATAT
>CAIGRT010152524.1:0-14249 GCA_903798405.1 Fraxinus platypoda | reverse complement strand
TCGTATCCTACTGAGTTTAAAATTACTCATTCCTTCAAAATTCACTATTTTCAAGCCAGTTCGGTCAACGTGGATAGTGGCTGAGCGGTATGCGGATTGCCAAGTAAAAGTTTTAAAAATACATTTGACAATAAATTTTCGTTAGACGTTTTGTATGTTTTTATTCGTTTCTCTTAGATGTTCTAGATTTCAAGATCATGTGTTTATTTAAATTGGTGTATGATGCTTCAAATAAATTAAAGTTTCAAATTTTTACTTAAATAATTTTCCGCATTATGAAATGATATTGGTAGCACCTCAAAATTTTAAGTCGATAAAATTTGGGGCGTTACAACAAGCCCCTCTGTGCCCATAGCCGATTCAGTTCTATGTCGCCACCAGTTCAGTGCATTGCCAAACCACATGCTTGAGGTTCCCATGTTCTCCACCTTCTCTATGCAGATTGACCATTGCTTGTTGTTGTTCAATTCACCACCATGCGCCAGTTCAGTGCATCGCCATAGCCACCAGTGACCTCGACATCAACCTCCATCCACCACTGCCACTGTCGACTCTATGCCTCTGTCTACATTGCTGCCAACCGCCATTTCCTCCGATTAGTTCATTGTTGGTAAGGATTAAATTGCTTTTGAAAACTTTCTTTCATTCAAGTGTTTTTGCTTTTTAAGTAGATCTTGTTTTAATTCCCAAACAAAAAACTAGATTTAAAAAAATTTAACTATAATAACAATAAAAAAAAAATATATCTTACGGACCTTACACGGTCTTATGATGCCCTCTGACATTAAGTCGCTAATCTTTGATTGACATGTCAATGAAATCTGTTCTAGCTGAGCTTAAATCTCTAATCCACTACCTTAGTGAACCGATTAAGCAATCAACTTGAAGTTCGGATAAACATCCTATGGATGATTTATCTTAATCCTCTGTCGTAGGTCAAAACGTTCATGATCTGCTCCGTCATACACCATACAACATACTGCCTAACCCACGCAATCTTGATCCTATCCAAAACATCGTTATCCATTTGTCAATACAGCTCCTCGTCAGAAACCCCCACCCCCACATTATGACCAACATAGTGACCCTATTGATGATGTCACTAGGAAGGTTAAAGTAGACACTTTCAACTTGATGGCCACCTAGACCATGAAGCCTTCTTTGATTGACTCGATATCATTAAAGAGTACTTCAATTAGTACAAAATTCTTGACTATCAACGTATTCATTTCATCAAAATGAAACTTGTCAAATCTGCTAATCGCTATTAACAAAGTGACACAATCCCTCAAATACTTGGGTCAGCCTATCACTATGTGGGGAAAAATGAATCAAAGCTCACTTAGAAGTACATCCATCTTACCATCGATCTCAACTCATAAAACATCTTCTTAACCATAGACGAAACTTCTCGAGCGTATCGAACTATAGACCCCATTTTGACAAGTTATTGTACCATTCCGACATTGCAGAACCCGAGGATGTCACGGTCACCAGGTTTCTTATTGGCTTGGGATTTGACCTCAAACATCAAGTCCTTGTGCTCAGCCCCGACTCATTAGAAGATGCTTTCCACAAGGCTCCCGAACATGAGCAACACTCTTGATCTTCTTATGCATGGCATGGTCCTTCTTACTTTCCTGACCTTCGTCAATCCCGCCCCCCTCCGACTAATGGCCCTGTGGGATGACCCATAAGATTGTTGGGTCTTCCTCTACTCCTATATTCCTAAGAATTTTGTAAGAATATATTTCTTCCTTGAAATTAAATTTGGTATTACAGATGAAGTAGCTCACTTCAAACAAATCAGAAGGCACACAAGGGCTCAAACATTGGTATGCCTTTCCTAGTCTCATTAAGGTTTTACCATTCATCACCTTCTAATTCCATTATTTACCACGAAAAACAAAGAGAAAGAAACCAATGTGCAAACTTCCTCAAGCCATAACTCTATCTGCTTCTCTCGTCTAACCTGTCTCAATGATTTAGTAGAGAACCTCAAAGTGGCGCTCTGATTGTCAGAGCCTCAATAGCCTTTCTTGGGGATTTACACGACACTGGAAATGTCTTTTGAAACGACAATAAGAGCAACTGAAAAGGACAACACTCTCTTGTATAATAAAAATGAGAAAATATCTCGCGAGATGAATCCAGAGTACCATACCCTGTCCAGTTTAGAGGGGGGACCAACATTGGCATATATGGAATTACCATGTGCCTGGCCTGTGTGGATGGAGAAAAAAGAATTATCTCACACAAACACCAAACCAGAGAAGAAGCAAACAAACAAACAATCCATTGCTGGCAAACAAAAATAGTAAGCGAAGTTCAACAAATAGGATCTGGAGCTGTACTTACAGTTCTTTCCAGCCCTTTCCGAACTAGAGGGTCACACTCAATCACTCCATATCTCCTGCTGCCTCTCCTGTAATACATAAACCACAAGAAAACATATCCAGTT
Source organism: Fraxinus platypoda (assembly GCA_903798405.1). Lineage (NCBI taxonomy): Eukaryota > Viridiplantae > Streptophyta > Magnoliopsida > Lamiales > Oleaceae > Fraxinus > Fraxinus platypoda. Next base: position 11,788 of record CAIGRT010152524.1, on the reverse strand, counting down.
TAAAATGTAAGCATTTGTAAGACGAAGAGGACATGAGAAGAAGGTTCAGACAGGAGCACTTGTGGTTGTACTCACTGTGTTTCCACAGTTTTAAGTGAGTGCACAAATGCAGGTCGAATATCAGGTGGTCCATCTTCTAACTGATCAACTGGAGGTTGTTTATGGGCTGTTTCCGTTAATATCTGAATCAAACGGCAGCCAACCTGGAAAATACACTATGTTAGTGTAACTCCCATGCTATTTCCAACATTCGATTTGGAAATCACTAAAATAATGTTGGTGGGGGTGTTAGCCCAAAAGGAAGAGAGAAGAGGCTGTATGCCAGCTTCACAAACTACAAACCTTTACTTGAGCATCCTGGCCCCAGGGCTTTAGATCATCTTGTTGTTTCACTATTTTCTTAACTTGGTGTAGTTTTTGTTTCTTCATCAAAATATTGACCTTCTTTCTCAGTCTCTCCTGTTCCTTCACTGCAGGATCAGGTTCTTCTTCAGAACTTTTACTTGGTGCATTCTTCCTCTTGGTCTTCTCCAAAAATCTGTGTATTCTGGCCTGATTAAGAAAGATAGTAGTAAGTATTGAACGCTCATCCACAATAAGCAGTCAGAATAGGAGAAGAAGAGAAAATTTAATTGCAGAAATTAGAACTTCGATAGTCATAATGCCTTTTACGCAAAAAACAAAAAGCGTTGAATTTATTTCTGCCAGGTGCATCATCATTATAACGTATGATTCAATCTAAACACTTCATGATGTTTTAACTAAATAGAAAGTGAACTCAGCTTTTTCTAGCCCAAAATGGACTTCACTTGGAAATATCTAGCTAATCTCATAACAGCGTCTCCAATACTAAATTTTTTTTTTTTGAAAGGTAATCAAATTTTTTATAAAAAAAGCATAACACACAAGGAGTGTACTATCACTTTAAATCAGNTTTGAAAGGTAATCAAATTTTTTATAAAAAAAGCATAACACACAAGGAGTGTACTATCACTTTAAATCAGAGAGAAACAACATGAAATTAGGCAACCCGACTATATGCCTAGTTGCCGCAGCATTAAACCAAGAATACAATGTGAAATAAAACAACTCCCTAATCTGCTCTATTGTGCATGATTTGTCTTCAAAACAGCAACTGTTTCTTTCTCTCCACACACACCAAACGATGCATCCCGGAATAAGGCCCCAAACAAGTTTGATATCCTTATCTCGAAACAATACTAAATAACACGAAAAACTGTTCTAACTCCCATTTGAAAATCCACCATGTATAAACAATTACTTTCTGAGGGAAATAACATCTCAAAATATCATCCCTCAATTCCCTCAACAACCCATAGAATATGAGATTACATCTTATAAGTGATCCGTTTATAGTCAGAGGGCGAGTTTGGCTTCAACCTCAAAGCAGTGCAATATATTCCATCCAAGTTTATAAACCACTATCCAGAGATATTCTCTGACAGAAAAATATAGATGTGGAAAATGGCTTTAACCTGCAAAGGTAACAATGGTCGCACCAACTAATCTAAACCTAAAAGCTTAAGCTAAGAGTGGGCAGATTTATTTTGTTAACATTTGCCATCAACGTGTCCCTTTCATGTAGGCTGGATTAATTTTTTCATGAAATTTATGACATCTGCACGATTTTCATTAATGAGTGGAGGGAGAATTTGAACTCAAAACCTTTGGCAACTGTGATAGTAATACTATGTTAAATGAAGTTTTCCAACAAGGCGGTCATATCAATTTCTCACTTGGATAAGCACAATCAAAATGATGGTTTTTGACCTCTAGAGCTCATTGACTTGCTTCCAAGAAGTATTTCGATCAATCATTTCTCACCAGGGTGGTGAAATGAGGAAAGATACTAAGTTTTCTTTTCTGCTCAAACTCATAGTGGATGCCAGAAAAGAAGATCCTCAATTATGCAGCACTGATTTTACGGTGGATAAAATAACATTTCCCTTTTCTAAATAAAGCAAGAATTTAACCCTTATGAGGAAATTGAGTAATTTTAAAGAAGAGCCAATTAGCATAACATATTTTTTAATTTTCTGTTTGGACAGATATCCATACTTATTATCCCAAGAAAACCACTTCCAACTATAAGTCTAATCATCATTTTAATGTAAGTCCTCATCTATCAATGCTCAACTTCATTAACGTAACAAATAATGCAAACATTAAGGTGACTAGAAGTCAAATTGTGATAGAAAATAGAAATGAACACAGGAGAAGCCAACCTCTTGCTCAATGGCTTCGCCAATATGACATGCAGCTTGCACTACCCTTGCACTGCCATTGCCTCCACCAGTCATTAACAGCCCCATCAACTTATGCATAGTAATAACCGCCATCATACCTGCAGGCAAGAGATCAAATTGTGGAGCGTAACCCTTCCGGTGTTTCCCTTCCTTACACAACTCCTGTTCAGCAGCATCTCTCAGCGGCTCAAACCACCCCAAGAACAATGACTTCACGTAAGGCAAATTGGGAGCCAATTTTTGCTCACACATGTCAACTAAAAGCTCTTGATATTCTTTTGCAGCCTCTTCCCACGCCTCAGTCTCCAACTTTATTTGCCTCCTCCTCAGCATATTGTACTTCGCTACACCCATTCCTCCCAACATTTTAGGCTGCTTTTGCTGGCCTTTCTCCTGAATCTCTTTATTCAATTCCTCTACCAATTCTTGAATTTCATCAACATCTTCTTCAGAAGTTAATGCAATAGCCTCAGCTGCTGTTCCATAATCCCTGGAACTCCAAGCAAATCCAAAGGGGCCACTTGAAATTGCAAATTTGTGACAGCGCATTTTCCGAATTTGCCGAAAAGAATAATCTCGAAAAAAACCCAATTCTTGGTTTTGAGTGTTTACATAGTCTTTCAAGTCAATTGGTACGGACCTTTCAACAAAAAATGAATCTTGTTGGGATCTTAAGGAGCAAAAAAAAGGCAAACAAGAATGGGATTCAGAAAAAAATTTGAACTTTCTTAAACATGATTGTTTGGATAAATCTCTCCACATAATTCAGGAGATTTATTTGTTAATTAACAATAAAATAACAGTGATTCAACGAGCATCACATACACAAAGAGGGTATACAAAATTTAACAGTATAGAGAAGGAAAGAGATTATTGAACTGAAAATTAAATGAGGAAGCACGTGTGAGAAAAACCGAAGGGTAGCAAGAACCAGAGGGAACGGGCCGCCTTAAACCCTGATGAAAACCTCTTCAGTTTGCTCCTTTTGCGAAGAAGAGAAAAATAATCAAAATAAAAAATAAATGTGGAAATTACACTATCATGGTTTTTATATTCTCAATTCAAAAGTGAAAGATTTTTTTTTTCAAAAATGGGATAATTTAAGAACCAAGCTATAAGTACAGAAATTCAAAAATCAGTACTTACGGAACACACACATTCAAGGGCGGGAAACATACTTTTTTTTTTTTAATATTTTATATGTGGGGCCCGCACCATATGACTGAAAATTCAAAAATTTGTTGAATTTTTGTACACATTTTTCTGTACTTTCAGCATAAATCATAATTTAAACTTCTTAATATTATAAAATTAAATTAATTTAAGGGATAATTGCAGCAGCAATACCGAACATCTCATTTATTAGCACACTTTATCCAAACCTTTCATTTGTGTCATTCACGGTACCAAACATTTTAAAATGTCGCAGTTGAAGTCCAAATGGATGATTTCCATTAGTTGATCATTAGTTGACCAAATAATTGATTTTGACAATAATTTTGACTATTTTTAAAAAGTTAAAATGGTAACTTTACATTTTTTTATATAATAAAATAACTAAAATCAAATAATTAAAATTAAAAACTCATTTCCATTATCATCATCTTCTTCTTCTTCTTTTTCTTCCTCATCCACCCCCACCCTAAATCTGCAAACCCCAAATCTGGGAAATTTTCAAAATGTGTCAATGCTTGACGTTTTGAGATAGAACTTGAAGAATAAATATTTGTGACGTGTGGATAATTTCTTGGGTGATTGAGCAGATTTCGGAGAATCAAGGGGCTTGTTTTTCGTATTGTAAGCGTAGAGGGGGTTTTACGGGTTTGATTTTCCCTCCATCAAACTGTTCATCAGCAAATAATGAACTTTTCTCTAGTTGACCACTAAAATCAAAATCAAAATCTGCACCATCATCATTGGTAGTATCACCACCACCAGTTGTAGCGGCGCTGTAGTTCTTGAAATCTCTGTAGAGGGCGGAGACACGGGTAGGGCTGGTGGGGGCACTGTAGAATAAGGTGCCAAATCGTAGTGGGCTTGAAGGGGCAGTTATGTATGGTGAAGTGCTCGTACTGTCAAAGTTGAACTCCACAAGCGGTGATGGTAACATCACCTCCACCTCCATTGGTGAGTCTGTAAAAGAGACTCTGCAAATGGCAGAACTGTAACGTATGATACATATATACATGTGTGTGGGAAATCTTCAAACCCCAAGCATTGACACACGTTGAAGATTTTCCAAATTTGGGGTTTGCACATTTGGGGTGGGGGTAGGTATGTGTGGGGTAGATGGAGAAGAAGAAGATGGAAATGGATTTTTAATTTTAATTATTTGATTTTAGTTATTTTATTATAAAAAATGTAAAGCTACCATTTTAACCTTTTAAAATTAGTCAAATTTATTGTCAAAATCAATTATTTGGTCAACCATCGGTCAAACTAACGGAAACCATCCATTTGGAGTTCAACTACGACATTTTGAAATGTTTGGTACCGTGGGTGGAACAAATGAAAGATTTGAGCAAAGTCTACTAATAAATGAAAAATTTGGTACCACTGCTACAATTATCCCTTAATTTAATACAACACCCATACTCGTACCCACCCCACCCAACCTAACCCAACCTAATGCAACCCAGCACCACAAAATCCTATTCATCTTTGTGCCGTTTCATTTTTCACCTCCCCACCCCCTACCCAGCAACAACAACAATTGTGCAATCTGTTTCTCTGCTATTTTTTGTCTTATGCATCTGTTTCTCTGTTAATGAGATGTGTTCAAGTGTTGTGGTTGTGTTGTTGTTCTCCTTTCGTTGGCGTAGCCAATGCGCGAGTGACGATGTTAATGGTGTTGGTGTTGGTGGTGCACTGGCAGTTGGTGGTTCGCGACGACGCTGACGATGTTGGTGGTTTGCAGCAGCACCGGTAGTGTGTTGTTATTGGTGTAAGCGCTGGTGTTGGTAGTAGTGTTGGTGTTGTAATAGTGGGGGTGGTAGCGCTGACGACGAGAATGGTGGCATGGTTGTGGTGGTGGCGGTGGAGTGGGACTAAGAGTTTATGATCAATTATTTGAGTGTTGTGACCAATAAATTGGTTAATTTGTGATTAATAAATAATACGTGATCTAAAAAATGTGTAATTGTGACTAAATTTGAAATTGTGACCACCTAACTCAATAATTTGTGACTTTGAAATAATCTATGACCAATTAATTTGATAATTTGTGATCGTGAAATAATTTGCGACTTATAAAATTTATGATTTATGATCAATAAATAAATTGTGACCTATAAAAATTTTTATTTGTAACGGATGAATAATTGTGACCTATAAGTTTTTTTATTTGTGATCGAGAAAACAATGTGTAACCAATTAATTCAATAATTTATTTCCAAATTGTATAGAATTGTGACTTTAATATATTTAATTAATAAAATATATTTTTAACTAATTATTTTATAAATAAATTTTAATAATATCTGATATTTGAAGTTCTAAAACTTTTTTTAAATTTTTGAAAAATGAGTTATATTTAACCTCTTAAATATGAATTTTTTTCATAAAATATAGAAGGCCCATTAAAATTTTTCGAGTTGGTTGAGACCCAGATTAAAAGATGGATCAGCTCGAATATTATGTATAGAGTAAAGATGTAACTGGTGTATATATAAAATAAGAATGTGACCTGAATTGGTAGTTATTTAAAGATAATTGATTTTTTTTTTCTTCATATGTCTTCTTTAAAAATATGTTGCAATTAATGTATTACTTTTATAAACTAGTGAGAAAAGAGAAGAATGTGGAAAAGACAATAGACATGTATATTTTATTAAGAACAAAGCCTCATATTTATACGAAAGAATTATGGATACAATGATAATAATTACTAGAGCAGCAACGTGTAATTGTCGTTCACTAATAAGCCCTTGTTTAATCCCATTATTTCAAAAATACATTTTTTCTCTTTTCTTTTCATTCGGGCATTCTTCAATAAAATAATATTGCAGGCAAACTGCAAAGTTTTCCTTATTTTTTAACTACACATTCTCTATCGATCTATTATTTAAAAATACGTTATGTGTCAAATAATGACACTCAAACATGGGCTAAATATATTATTTATAACATTCCCCCATTCAGTGACACATTTCAAAATAGCTGCCTCATTAAAATATTGTCAACAAAATCCAGTGGGACAAAACTTGATTGAATGAAAAAGAGTATAGCTACTTTCCAGATTTCAATTCTTGTATCAATCCATCGTTGTCTTGTATGTCAATGTCTTCAATATTGCAATTTATGGTGAAATATGTCTCACGTTGTCTTATATAATCTTCAAATAATACCGTCTTCATACAAGATATTTATCAACATTTGATTACTATAGTAATATGATGATTCGAAAATTAGTGCTTTTTGATCTTTTCGGGAGTTTCATGCATATCATAGTATTATTTTGAGGACAATTATTTTTTAGGTTATGGACATTCATTACACAAAGAATATACAAAACTAAAAACTTATTAGATTCCTAATGAAGGGAAAAAGTATATTATTCTTTTAAATACGTTAAAAAAGTTATCTCGTTAAAAACTTGTCATGAAAACTTTGGTCAAGGAAAAAATAGAACAACTCGTATTTTTTCCCTCATGACAATATCGCTTGAATTATATTCCATGCATATTTAATCCTTCAGGACAATATTAATAGCCATGCCGATGAGTTACCTATAATCAAATTTGTTTTATGCATATCAAATTTCAAGTGTTGTTAGACTAATAAAATAGAGATTTGTGATTACATCTACCACAAAATTCACTATGTTGAGAGTCGTTCATTACATATTATGATTTTTTTTCTTCCTTTTCACATAAGTGTACACATTTAGATTTTCGGGTTGTAAATCCAAAAACTTCAAGTTTCTATAATAAATTTAATTTTCTAGGATTGTGTTTATTTATTTGGCCAATCATTTATTCGATCTATATATTTCAATAAATTTATTTCGATATCATCGCTATCCATAATCTAAAGTGGTACATTATGTACAAAATTATTCTCGATAACTTTTATTTTCGATTTTATTTATTTCTCGTAACATAACTTATTGAGATACTTCAATTTTCAACATATCAGGTATTTGAATATCTTTGGGGTTTTACATTTTATTATGTCTATGTACTTTCTAAAATTATACTTTTCCTAAATAAGATCATCTTTACTAATTGCTCAATTTTCGTCCGGAAAATTTTATATCAGAACCGAATATTATCATGCTTCAGACGTGCCATAAATTTATCAAATGTAATATTAACTAATTGTCCTCCAAGACATTAATTCGAGTTGGAATATTTAAAATTGGTGTGTGAGATATTGTTGATCTCTTTTGTTAGCAAATGCATCTAAATAAATTATCTTTCGAATTTTTGGTTTGAATTATCTTTTATGAGGATTTAGATAATGATGCATTTGTATATTATTTTTAACTTCTTAATTGATCCCCCTAATGTTGAGAGAATTGTCCAATCAAATTGACAATTAGAAAATCGCTTTATAAAATATCAACAGTTAAGGCTTGAGATATTGTATAAGGGTTTAAAATACTCGCGTATTCTCAACATTTTTTACTTTACATCTCTGTGCATTTTAGTGGATCAATTTTATATATACTGCACTATCAAAATAAGTAAATGAAAAAAATTAGGCTCTGATCATAAGCCAATTATAATAAGAAGAATTATGATGTTGGCATGATGTATAATAACATTCCTTAAACAGAAATGGGAAACACTTTATTCTCAATTGAAAACATTAAACCATTTATCGACATCCCAACTAACAATAGTATTAAACTATTTATCGACATCCCAACTAACACTTATTAAAATGTTGAGATTTAGGATTACTAGTATTAACAAAGCATACCGTCTTGAATGTATAATCTAAAAATTATGATCACAATTTAAAATTTGAGCAATTATTTCACAAACGTCGGGTTGCGAACATCATGCAATCATCCAGTATATGTATCAAATCTATTAAATACAAATAATATCTAGATGGTAAACGTGGAGGATGACGGGACTTCATTTATCATCATGATTAATTTTCAGAAATATAGAGAATTTAATCCCTATTTTAACTAGTGATGTTTAATAATCAATTATCAATAAAGAGAACCAATAACATATGAGAATTCATTGGATTGAAAAAAATTCAGATTTTTCTTTGAATATCCATTTGAACTTTTAATTTCGCATCATTATTGAACCATTGATGGTCCAACTAGTCATGTCAAACAATAAAATCAAATTGAATTTCTGGTTCAATATAGCATTTGATTCAATTGTACCACATATCTTAGAAACTTACAGCTTGTTTGGGAGGAATTAAAATCAGATTAAAATTGAAAATATAGTCGTTATTGTTGACTTTTATTAGACGAGTGGGACTCAATAACGGCTATATTTTCAATTTTAATTGGATTTTAAGCTTTACCAAACAAGCTCTATATAACCTAAAGATTTTGCTCATGAATGTTGTGAGCTTTATAAAAACATAATGACGTCAGCCTCAAAGGTGGGTGAGTATAAAGCTCTCTCAAACAAGGCCTAAGGCAGTATTGACTCTTGTATAGTATCAAAACAATAACGACTATATTTTCAAAACAATAACGGCTATATTTTCAATTGCAATTTTCAATTTTATTAGAGTGTCTCTCTTTAATTTAGTAGAGAATAAATTACTATTAATAGTAAAATTTTATTCTCCAACACAATGCAGTATTGACTCTTATATAGTATCAAAACAATATTCTTCTTGAATATTGTTTTATACTTGGTTATGATCACTCACAATTAAGAGGACAATATTTTTCAAGAATATTGATACATTTAAATTAATCATAATGTTCTTCTAAAATATTAATATATATACATTTATGCTTATTTAGGAACACAAAACGGTATTTTTCAAGAATACTAATATGTATTATTTTTGCTTTTTCTGGAGTAATATATCAATATTCTTCTGAAATATTGAAATTGTAATGACATGCTCTTCAGGAGCACATAATTCTTTTTGGAACATTTATATAAGGTGAGTTGTACTTTTTCTAGAACATCAACATCATATTCATTTAGTACAAATATAATTTCTAGTTGTGCTTCTTCGGAGACAATAATGAGATAAATTATTAATTTTAAAAATTGACATCTAAAGTTATTTGATCAAGTTAAAAATATTAATTACCATACAGATACAATATAAATTTGTATATAAAAATTAATTATTAAACATGGAAAAGGAAAAAAAATTCCAACTTGTAAACGTAATTTTAAATATAAAGGCAGAATTCTAAATATTGTAGTGATTGGCAGACAAAAGTAATGATTGGCAGGCAAACAATATTGATACAGTCAATTGATTAGGATTATATCCTTGCTTGATCTCCATTATTTTCAAAATAAATTTTTTTATCTCTTCTTTTCAATTACACATTTTTCAATAAAATAATATTATACGTAAACAAAAAAAATTTCCTTATTTTTTAACAACACATTTTCCATCAATCTACTATTCCAAAATGCATTATTAACCCCAAAATTGGGATCAAACAGGCGCTATATATAAAAATTGATAAAAAATAACTGTTACAGATTCAATACAAATTAAAGGTTGCACAAATTTATAGAAATTGATTTTGCTTAAAAAATCGGCTGAATTGATGTCAACCGTTGATGCACAAGAAGCATAATTGTTAAAAAAATTACACGTAACCAAATTAATTTTAGTACATGTGATAAATGATTATGCTTATAAAAAAATTACTATATTCACTAGACTTTGAATAATTAAGTTTTTGTGTTAATAACGTGTTATAAAATAGAGAGAAATGAAAAGAAAGTGGAGAAGTCAATAATCTTATATATTTTATTAAGAATCAAAATCCGATATTTATAGGAAATAATTATGGATACAATGGTAATAATTACTAAGGTTACAGGTATATAATTGTCATTAACTAATAAATATATTATTTACAACAATTTCCTATTTTAATAGAATAAGGAAATAACAAATCTTGACTCCATGAATACATAATTTTCTGGTCAAAACCACTATTTTATATGTCAGAATAAAATCAAAACAACTTTATGGTGGGTATGTTTTTATTTTCAAGACAAGTTTCATACTTGTAATCAAACACAAGTGTTTCTCTTTCCAAAGAATATTGATACTTAAGAATTCCATTTTGTATAATTTGAATTTCAAAAATTAAGAATTCCATTATATATATATATATATATATACTACAATGTAATGACTATCAAGGTTGTACCTATCACGTCTTAATAAATTCAATTGCAATGTATGTAAAAATTGAGATCATGGTGAACCCTTCAGACATGTAGAACGTGCTGACTTGCTAATGGCTCAATTATTTGAAACAAAGAACTAATATCTCTTCGAGCTAGATTCCATGGTTCTGATCGTGAAATGTGAAAAGAATATTATTCGAATAATACAGTAATTAGTCTTAATTCCTATATATGCAATATGGATATCCGTCAATAGGAGCACTCAATGATGATTTATTGGCCAACAACGTTGCCCAATTATATTGCTTCAGTATTATTTTCACATAATTTACATTCTTTTGTGGAGTCAACATATGATCAACAAGAATTTTATAAATTGTAATGAGATTGTGGATATTAGTGAAATCCATTGAATTTATGATTAATTTTCAGTGGATGAGGATGAAATTTATTAGATTGGATGCTATAAACTTTGAAGATTTAATTTAATTTAATAAAAATCAATGATAGTCAAAATGAAAACAAGAAATTCCTGACTGGATTATGAACTTATATAAATTTTAGATATTAATGTTTGGAATAAGTGTAATGTGGTTCTACACACTCAGAAATAAAAGAAGATTCATGTAATTCTAATTATTTTGGGATTTTAACCATGTAATGCTCAGAAAAGGTTAGATTATTAATCAAATTTTATAATAATTTGCATGGATTATTTTACACAGAGTTAGAGATTCTTAGAATAACCAAATCAGGTTTAGAATATCAACTTTTCTTGCATGAATTCTATTCATATTACCTGATAACTGATTACCATTATATGTATTCGTAGCTACATATATATATATAGTGTAGAGAGGGTGACTGTTATGTTGCACATCAAAACAACACTCCTAATTTACTTGTTCCCAGTTTTTGCACAATTTATAGGATAGACGATGGTTTCACCCAAGGTTCTTCTTATGGTCACTTTCTCGATTATCGCAGCCGGTTGGTTTTAATTTTCTCCGACTTACTACTTACATTTTCACATCTATATTTTTATTTTTTATTTTTCCTTGCAATACAAGAAAGAGTAAAAAATGTTGGAATTTTGTATTGGAAATTGGTTGTCATCAATTGAAATGATTTAAGTGGAAATTCGTTGTTTGGTGAATGAGAAATTAAGCCAAACTTAAACCGTGTAATACTTGAAATTAT
>CAIGRT010152521.1:0-14492 GCA_903798405.1 Fraxinus platypoda | reverse complement strand
CACGCCGTTAGGGATGAGAGAAATTAGGTCATGAGCACTTCGAAATGGTATTAAAAATGTAATATTTCGACTTCGTTTGACTTCCCGTAATAATCACGCAAACGATGGTGAAAATCTAGGGAAAAACTTCCTGCTAAATGATATTAGAAGTGCTCATGACCTCTAAATTAACAAATCAAAGTTTTCTTTTAACTCATTCTAATAAAAGACTGTTAAATTATTGTGCTAGATGATATCAGTACAATGCGCAACGATGGTGAAAATCTAGGGAAAAACTTCCTGATTACATGATAGGGGGATGTTTAGGTGGTATTGAGGAATAAAGTGTTTTTTACACTTTTAAATCTTTCTTTTCCTGGGTCTTGTTTAATTTATTAAATTTTTTTGGTTGATTAATAAAATATAAGCTGATTTTGATAGAAATATGTTCTTCATCTGCTAATTTTCAAAAGGATAGAAAAAAATCAGACGAAAAAAATTGGTTGAGGACGTGATCGCTCCTTTAGCCAAAGGTTAGGGACTGAATTTGCAAGGTACCCTCTTCTCTTAAAACTCTGCTTCCACAAGGTAGATAATTGACGAATAATGCTATTTATCAATTCATTATTTTTAGCATTTTTCTCCAACACTAATTTACTACCACATGGTCCACATCACCGAAATGGCATCTATAAATAGGACTATTACCTGTTAAAACCCTAAACCCAACCAGAGAGAGGGAAAAAACAGAGATACACAGCAAGAACAATGGGAAAGAAAGAACAAAAGCAAAAGAATCAATTACAGAAACACAATAATAGTAGTACAAAGCAAGAGGAGCTTCTGAAAACACTAGGGGATTTCACCAGCAAAGAGAATTGGGACCAGTTTTTCACCATCAGAGGCAGCGACGATTCATTCGAATGGTACGCCGAGTGGCCTCAACTTCGAGACATACTCAAAACCCACCTCTTATCATCATCTCCACCACCGGAACCCTCCGACAGAAGCGGCGGAGATACAGCACACGTGGCGCCGGTAGAAGTTCAGATTTTAGTGCCGGGGTGTGGGAATTCGAAGCTTTCCGAGCATTTATATGACTTGGGGTTTAGGAACATTACAAATGTGGATTTCTCAAAGGTGGTTATTTCGGATATGTTGAGGAGGAATGTGAGAGATCGGCCAGAGATGAAGTGGCGCGTCATGGACATTACTAGTATGCAGGTTTGCTCAAGGTTTTGAATTTTTTACTTCTTATTTGTCATTGAAGATATAAATTTGCTTTTTTGTCACTGAAGATATAAATTTGCTTTAATTTAAGAACATCAATAACATCTTGAGTACTGTTGGAACTATATACGACCACTTTAATGATTTGAGAGGGTCTGAATGTAACTCTAGGAAGATTTATCACGTTTTGTGGGACGCAAGTGGTTGCCTTGTGACAATTGTTGAAATCACTCGTATAGCTCTTCAAAGTTCTAATTTAGTTCTCTGCTAATTATATGTTCCAAAACCTAGTATTCAAAGCCTTAATACCCTAACAAAATTAGGGTATAATGTCTTAGTAACTATACCGGATATTTCCCGAATGTGAGTGCTTGGAACTTCACAACTACAAGATAGTCAGCTAAAAGCTAACATTGCAGACTTTCACAACTACTAGTGTGCCGTAGGTAGAGATGTTATAGCTTGTATGTAGATTGTGGTATAGGTGTTTTAGGGGTGTGAAACTCACTAAAAAAGAAATGCTATACTTTAAAGCTCGACTTTCAAATTGTCCCAAAAGAAATGTACCAATATGAATGGTGGAATGAGCATATTGGCCTCATAAGTGCTGACAAAATTACATGAATATACGCAAGACTGCAAGTATGAGATTTTCTTGATTTGATTCCTTTTCATTTTTTTCCCTGTAAGCACATAAATCAAATCATTCATGGAACAATGAGCCTCAGTTATTGGAATATTCTTCTTGCGTCGAGTGGTATGGATGATGGGTTCCTTTTTTTTATCTTCCTCCTTTTAATTAGTGTAGTTGATGTCTTTCAGAACTTATGCTGGATGAAAGTCCTGTTAATCTTCTCTTTCCTACAAGTCTAACTTGCAACTTTGTGTAATCACGTTCTCCCATGGTTGATAACCCCTCTCCTCGCTCTGAAAACTCAATTTTGGTGGGTATTATGATTGTAAGAATATATAGGATGAAAACAAATTAGCAAATATGGATGACTTGACAAGAATTGGCTCAATAATCTTTTTGGAATGTATTGCTTTAATTTATAGAATATTACAGAGAAAATTAAGGAAAGAAGTTTTTGTGTACAAAATCAGAAATCCCTGATTCTATGGCAACTACCAATTCTATACGAGTTATACATGGAAACCCCTAATTAGCTTTAAATACTCTAATACGACTATCAACTTTCTTCTGTTGGATGTAGTAATGTACCCTTTACTCTCCTTAAGGATTATCGATTGCTTACTAATTTTCGTTATTCATTTCTTCTTGTGGATTTCTTCTTCATTGGCTACCACTACTTTCTTATGGAACCAATTTTATGTCTGTACTTTTGACAACACTCCTCTGTTATCTGCTCTTATTTTCTAACAGTTGTGACTTCAATTCAGTTTGTTGATGAGAGCTTTGATGCAATTCTTGACAAAGGAGGATTGGATGCTTTGATGGAACCAAAGCTTGGCCCCAGATTAGGAAATGAGTATTTATCAGAGGTGCCCAAAATAACTTTTACGTCTCTCTTACAAAATATTCCAAATGTTATTTTCAGTAATATATGATTGTTCCCAAACTTGACTGGTGGCATTACCTATTTGTGCATTACCAGGTGAAAAGGGTTCTAAAAGTTGGGGGAAAGTTTATTTGTCTTACCTTAGCAGAAAGTCACGTACTAGGTATTGTTCATTTGGATTACATTTGACCTCAGTTCTCTTTGTAGTTTATATATAATGAATAACAATATATTTTGCTGTTCAATAATTTATTCATAGTTATAATTAACATCATTTGAACAATGCAGAGAGTTAAGATTTTTTTCCCCTTCTGAATTTCTTGCAGAACTACTTTTCCCCAAGTTTCGTTTTGGGTGGAAATTGAGTCTTCATGCCATTCCTCTACAACCATCTAGAAATCATAGACCACAACTACAGACATTCATGGTGATTGCTGAAAAAGATAATTCTACTGTAGTTGCTCAAGTGTCATCCTTCATAGATCAATCATCTATTGAGTATTCCGGAAATCAGGTAGAGTTTGTCCTTGGTCTTTCCTCTTCTCTGCTCTTTCATATAAATTATAATTAAGTAATTTGCTTGAAACATTGTTCTTTTTCGAAAAAGAAGTTTCCAGCTAATGTCTAAACTAAGTAAGCATCTATGTGCAAATAATTTATAAATTGTAAAACATAACAATACATTCCTTAAGAAGTTTTACTATCATATTGAAAGCTCAATTTGATCTTTTGACATGCTTCAGGCTCGCGAATTCTTTAAAGCAGTTGAAAGAGAAAATGAAGTTCGCACGGAATACTCCCAGGGTTCTGACATATATCACTCACTTGAAGACTTGAAACTAGGGAGTAAAGGAAACCTGGAAGAGCTTAATCCGGGTTGTAGGGTACAGCTAACTTTAGGTGAACCTGGATTATCCCGTTTCTCATACAAAGCTGTACTCCTTGATGCTCAGAAAGATTCTGGACCTTTCACGTATCATTGTGGTGTTTTCCTTGTCCCAAAGGTTGTATTTTCTTGGTGCCCATACAATTTATGTACAACTTGACGATTATTCAGTTTTTGAGTTGAATTTAAGCAAGTACTACGGAGAGTGGGGGAAGGTTCACTGATTATATCTGTTTCACCTGGATTAGAAATGAGTGTTTTCCTCCAGCCCAAAGACTTGAAAATCATGTCCTTTTTGTGTCTTAGTTTGCCTATATTTTTCTTATGCATAAAGTTTGTTTTATCTTTTAAAAACCTCAAATATTTTCGTAGTTGAGACATGCAAATGCAAGGTACAATAATTGATGTTTTATGGTTAGAAAGCTTGATGGTGTCCGCCTTTTGAGCCTTCTCTTCCCCTTATATATTGCATCTTTCGTTAGCTTCAATTGAACTGGTTTCTGAATAAAGTTTATGTTCCAGACAAGAGCTCGTGAGTGGCTTTTTTCATCAGAAGAAGGTCAATGGCTAGTTGTTGAAAGCTCAAAGGCTGCTCGTTTGGTGATGGTAATTCTTTTTGCTCTTTGATCACTTCCATGTAAATCAATACCTTTGCCTTGTTTGTTCTGAAAAGTCTTAATATAATATTATCTTTTGACTTTAGATTTTGCTGGACTCCAGTAATTCTAATGGTTCAATGGATGATATCCAGGTGGTATTCTTCTTTATTTTTTGTGCTGATAGATGATCTGTCATGGAAACAATTTGTCAATAAACTAAATGGTCTATACATACATATTTTTCAGAAGGATCTCTCTCCTTTGGTAAAGCAATTGTCACCAGGTGATTGTGACAATGGAGCTCAAATTCCGTACGCATCAATCACAATTCACTGTTACTTCATGTATTTCTAATTAGGATACAAAAGTTTCTCTTTTTATTCACAATAACCTTCTTTGGCCGTTTCTCTTATCATGTATGTTTACCTTTTGATTTTCCTATTCATTTAATATCTGTTTACATGTACCTTTCAACCATGTTCTGTTCTTTCTTTCTCAGCAGCCACTGTACTTTTTTGTTGGTTTCTGTTATTGTGGTTGGTATTTGGTTGTTTATACAAGTTTTCTTAGTCTAGATGTTGTTAAAAGAGTAATTGTAAAACTTTTTATTGGTGAATTCAGAAATGTTCTTATTATGCTCAATGTTAATTATTACACCATGCTTCTGATGTAGAAATACATAATTTATGAGTAAGAGAGATTCAATTAAATGAAAATTAGTCAATAGTTTGAAGTAAGAATGTGCTATGAGTACATTCCCTTACCCAGGAGCATCTGTATCTCAGCCTTTTATTTTAAGCCATTTTTGGTACCCATTATTTCCAAAATACATATTTCTCCCTCTTATTTTCAACCACACATTCTTCAATAAAATAATATTACATGCAAACCCAAAACATTTCCTTATTTTTTAATTATACATTATCCATCAAATCACTATTCCAAAATGCATTATTTGCCAAAAAATGGGGCTCAAGCATGCTCTAAATATTTTACATGTTCAATGTTAGTTACTTTGCAGTAAGGGTTTGACGGAGTGAAATAAGAAAAGTTCAACTATTCAACTAAGTTTGATCAATATTTGACAAATTTACCCTAAATATCCTAATTTAACTTAAATTATTTAATATTGATTATGAAGAATTTAAAAATTATTATTAAAATAATAAAACAATAGGTGACTAAATTTATTTCTAAATTTTAACATACTAAAGTTGAGTTCTTTTCAGTCATATAATGTTATTTGTTTGCTTACAAGTACTGGATTTACCACATTTAACTTATAAGCTCAATCCAATGTTATGCATGACTTAAGAAAACCACTGCTATTTATAAGCAGAAGAAGCAATATTAACTATGAGAAATGATTTTAAATTATATTGACAGATCTCTATTTCTCTCTTCAGCTATGCATGATAATAATTTATATATGGGAATGTTGTAAGAAAATAATTATCGAGTGACTGCTTGACTTCTCAATGAATATGCCTTAAACTTGAGTTTATCAATTGTGTTTATTGCAGGTTTATGACTGCAAGTGATGGAATTAAGCAGCGAAGCATTGTGCATAAGGTTCAAATATTTTTCTCGAACTGCTATTTATATTTGAGTAATGTCATCATCCAACTATCAACCATCATCTGATTTTACAGAGTAAAGGAATATAATAGTCCATGATTAATGTTGTGCATCTTTTGGATCACTATTCATTTATGATCCATCTAAAAATTGTTTTATGTTGGCATTTTATGTGAAAAGAATTAAAATTCAGGATTTATGGAAAAAAAATTCAATGAACTTCCAAATGTACTAGTATGCAGTTATTCGACTTCTATTGTTCCTTTTGCATCATCTTGAATGTGGGGTTGATTTTTCTAGTCATTCAAGCAACTTTTAGGAGCTATTTCACATTGATTTATTTGACTCTCAACTCTAATAACCTTCTAGATGATAGTGTCTGGCTATATTGTCCTTAATCATATAAATTGATTAAGAAAAAAAGTGTTAAGTCAACCTAAAAAAAGTGTGAAGTCAACCAATAGAACACTGGGGGAGAAATATTTTTATGAGACTGAATTATGATGTCAAGTTCATCTTTATTAGGTCTTTCCATCAATGAAATTTGATTTCCTGGAATTTTCTTGTCTTATTTCTTAGATGTTTTGGTGTAACCAAAAGATGCTTTTGTTATGCGACACATATTTGTGCCAAAGAGTTTAATTTCTTGGAAAAGTCTATAATATTATTGGATGTACTTTGTGCATCTTTCTATTAAATGTCGAAAGGTGATCCAGGCATTTTATTTGTTAAATTCCGTATCTTCTTGTAAGCTTAAATATGTAAGCTTAATAGCTCAATTGAAGTGACTATTTTGGCATGCATCTTGTATCAAGGATACGAGCTGTCTATTTTTCAAATTCTTATACGAGTATGAAATTGGTTGAACTTGCAGTTTAGTGTTCATGAGTTTGTGATTCTTGTATGTACATTTTTTTTGTTAATGATTTTTGACAAAAAAATCATTTAGTCAAATTATGACACCTAGTGCATGTTTGGGAAACATTACAATTTTCTTATAATTTAATGATCAAAGAAAAATATTAATTTTAATCACACATTTTATAGGATCCACGACTACTCTCTACTTATCCACCATGCTTTTCTATTACATTATAATTTCAGCAACTTATATTTTTATCCAAACGAGCACCTAGTAGTTTGTATAATTTTCAGTGAAATGCTCATGTCTCCCATTGGCAAATTGATTATGTGGGACTTCGGAAGAAAGTGGCATTTCGTGTTAAAAAATATTTGTATACACATTTCATAGGATTCACAACTACTACCTATTTATCCACCACTCATTTCTATCACATTATAATTTCAACAACTTATATTTTTGTCCAAATAAACACCTCGTAATTTGTAGAATTTCCACTGAAATGCTCGTCTCTTCCGTTGGCAAATTGATTATGCACTTTGTAAGTGGGAGTTCGGAAGAAAGTGGTGTTTCATGTTAAAAAATATTTTATACACCATTGTTGACTTGTGATTTAGCCCCTGTTTGCCCCCCATTCCCCATTAATTGGCATTTTTGGGGGGTTGAAAATTTTTAGAATAGTGATTGATGGGAGATGTGTGGTTGAAAAGTTTTAGATTTGTGTGTATTATTATTTTATTTGATGAATGTATGGTTGAGATGAAGAGAGAGAAAAAATTAATGTAATGGAATGGAATATAATGGGGGGCAAACAAGGGCTTAGTATTTTGAAAATGTAATTTGAAGTATTTCCTGGCAAAATTTTACATCAAGATATACATTGTAAGTTTTCATCTCTATTTATTTCTTTCTCTAGGCTACATCCACTTTGACTGGTTCAATTATTGTGGATGATGTGATCTATGAAAAGCTAGACAATGATCTCAGTCGTCGCATTCCATTTAATGATGTCATGTTTCGCCGCCTTATTTTTCAAAGAAGTGAGGGTTTGGTTCAATCTGAAGCTCTTCTACTAAGAGAAGGATCGATTGAAACTCAAATTGATATAGAGAAAAGAAGAACGCACTCAACTTCTAAGTCCAAGAGAAAAGGAAGTCAGAAAAGGGTTGGTTCTCGTGAAGTAGAGTCTCTTAGTAAGAGTTTGATCTCTAATCTTGTTGGTTAACTTTTAATTCTGCCTTGAATTTTGATCTTTATCCGTTAAAATTTCACTCGAGAAACAAATTTTATCATTTAACTTATGCCTAAATAAATCTTTTATTATGGTGACATCTTTTCTGTTATGTGCCACAGCATCTAAAAACAATTTGAAAGTTGATCATAACTATTTGGCAAGTTCATATCATAATGGAATTATTTCTGGATTGATGTTGATTTCTTCATATTTGGAAAAGGTTTCATCAGCTCATGGCACTGTAAGTTATCTATTTATGTTTCAAAACATGCATTAACTAATAGCTTGTTTGTTTCACTTGTTTTTTTGAATTCAATTTTAAGGTGCCTTTTTTTTCTTCTAGGTGAAAGCAATTGTTATTGGTCTTGGAGCAGGATTACTTCCCAAGTTTCTCCATAAGTGCCTACCTTTTCTAGAGATTGAGGTGAAATTCTATGTTCGTTCGGTTGATGATATAAGGTTTAAAAAATCGTGATTCGAAGGCGTAAGCTTCAACTGATTGAGGTTTATGCCTCACTTGCACATGCCTCTAAGAGTTAATGGTGGGTTGTTGTTGACTTAGTATTTCCACGCTCTCTGTAGCCCAGCTCCCCAATCTGTCCCCGAAGATGGCACCTTCGAAAATATTCTGAACACGAGAAATCAAATCTAAAAATATCTAGTATTACAATACAATATGCTTAAAAAACAAAGAAGAATATGCTTTTTGTGTTAAAAAGTTTCTAATTTAAAACAAGGCTTTACAAGCCTCAATTGTCTCAGAAGTAGTATTCTCTAATTCTCTTTACTTGGACCTCTCATTGGATGATTTACTAATGAGCCCTCATAACCTTGTATAGCTATACCTCTCATTTGACTGGATGATGAGGATTCGTCCTATTCATAGATCATGATTAGGCATTAGAATTTTCTACGACAAAGTAATATTTTAGCAACATTTTGTCATAATCTACGTCTCTTGCATTATTATTATTGATCATTCTAAACTTCTCTCTAGAATGCTCCAACATGTCCTCTTTAATAGAAGGCTCTAGACTTAGTTTCCTCACAATGTTCCTTAGACTTTTAGTGTCTTCCATCGACCTCTTTCAAGTCCATCCAAACATGTAGACAAGACGTAGTGCTTTAAAACGTCTTCTATAATTTCCGCTATTTTAAATCCTATTTTTTAAAGGTCAAATATGCAAAAAAGCTATTTTTTAATGGTTGAACCCACAAAAGCTAGACCCCATTAAATTTCAAACTAGTTTTTTTAACGATTAAGGTTGATTTGAAAAAATTAAATTTATTACGGTCGTAATAAATCAAAATCAATCCAAACTATAAACATAAATAAATTAAAAGCAATACACAAACAAAACTTATTTTTGAATTCAACCCAACTATAAACATAATAGACATTAATTAGCCAACACTAGTCTTGATTTCTTCGGTGTTTGTTCACAAGTTACACTTTAAATTGTTGTGTTATGAATTTTCAAATTGTTTATGGTTTAATATTGGTTTTTGGCGATTCGGAGTGGAGAGGAAGAGTTTTTGGAGAGATATTATAGGGGCTAAATATGGTATTTTGGAGGGGGATGGTGCTCAGGTGAGAGACGTGGCTCTTATGGGGTGAGTTTGTGGCGGTATATCCGGCGAGGGTGAAGCGACTTTCGGGATCGGTTGTCTTTTGTAGTGGGAAATGGAAATACCATCAGCTTTTGAGACGATTGTTGGTGTGGAGATCAACCGCTTAAGGTGCTATTTCCTTCTTTGTACCGTATTGCATTGGAGTCGTATGCCATGGTGAATGATGTCTTAGATATCCATAATGGGAGCTCCAGTTGGAATGTTGTTTTTGGCCGGGGTTTGCAGGACTGGGAATTAGATGATTATGCGATGCTTTTGACATCTTTATACGAGGTACATATCATGGCGGGAGAAGGTGATTGTAGCAGATGGAGGTCAACACGAGATGGTATCTTTTCAGTTCGTACTTATTTTAGATTCTTATTGGGTCCAGTGAAGAGTTCATTCCCCTGGAAGATGGTTTGGAAGTGTAAACTGCCCCCACGCGTGGCGTTTTTACTATGGATAGTAGTCAGAGGACAGGTGTTAACGGTGGATAACCTCCGTATAAGGGGTTTTTATGTCACAAAGTGGTGCTATATGTGTAAGAGGGATGGGGAGACGATTGATCACTTATTCCTTCATTGGGATGTTGCTCGTTTACTGTGGAACGATATTCTGGTGTCGCAACACATGGATTGGGTATTACTGAGGCGTATGGAGGACATGTTAAAGGCATGGAAGAGGAAGTTTCGAGACAAGGATAGTACACTTGTGTGGGACCTTATTCCGGGCTGTATCGTTTGGTGTGTGTGGAGAAAACGAAACAATCGATATTTTGAAGGCCAATCACGGACAATAGAGTATATTAGAGAATTGTTTTATTTTACATTGTACACTTGGTTTAATGTTGCGACTACTAGGCATATAGATGGATTGCCTAATTTCATGTTGTTTCTTTCCGATTTAAATTGATAATACACTTCATGTGTATTATGCATTGATTAATAAAATATTTGATTACCTTTAAAAAAAAAAAAAATACTAGTTTGGTTTTGTGTCTTTATTATTATTATTATTATTTATTTTTTTTGGGTAAGGCTTGCACCTCTAAATGCTTTGAGGCTTCGGCTTCATTTCACTATCCGATTTAGACTTTTTAAATATTGCTATCAAAGTATAAACTCGCTTGTCTCTTACCATGCTAATTCTCAATATTATAGGTGGTTGAGTTAGATCCTGTGGTTCTAGATGTTGCAAGAGACTATTTTAGCTTTGAAGAAGATAAACATTTGAAGGTAATATGTTTGTATTTTCTCATTCCCCTTGTCATGCATTCTTTTTGCTTTTACAAAATCCATCATGGTCAAACTTTAATCATTCCAATTTCTCTTCTGTATCTTTCCTTTCCCGTTTGGCAATTGATGTAATTGCTGCTAATTAAGCAGAAAAATCAGCTCAGGAAGCTAAGTAGCATACTCACCAATTCATGAGCCGAATGAAATGAACATGTTATTTTCCGGAGAAGTAGAATACAACACATTGAGAGCGCTCTAATTAGTACAAATACATTGGCTGAATAAATACCTAGCCCCCGTTTGGCCCACATTAATTTATAATACATTTTTCTTTCTCTTCTTTTTCAACCACACATTCTCCAATAAAATAATATTACACATAAATCAAAAACTTTTCCTTCTTTTTCAACCACACATTCTTAAAAAAAAACACTATTCCAAAAATTATAACATCAAATAATGGGGGCCAAACGGGGGCTTAATCTTCTTCTATAAAATGTATGCATAAATTTTCTCCATCTTTCTTGAAAAAGTGTGTGTATTTATATATCCACAGTGTTGAATTTGAACCACATCAATTACTTGTTCCAATGAAATGGTATTCTACACGTGAACATGTTAAATTTCGTTTAAAGCATGCTTATATCTTTACTTTAAGATGCTCGTTTTACTTGTAATCTGTGGACGATGTGAAATTCCAATTTCTATTTTTTTTTTAGGTACATATCACTGATGGGATTAAGTTCGTTAGGGAGATGTCGAATTTTGAGACTGTTGATGTATCAACTCCGAATTGTAGTGATAAGAATGATACAGATAATGGAAGTAGCACTGAAGTGCATGCAGATGGAAGGAGCTCTAACAAAATTGACGTACTTATTATTGATGTAGACTCTTCAGACTTGAGGTAAATGTAACTCTATTCAAAATACTATTGTAACTTCAGCTATATATTTTTCTGTTCATTTAAAATTGAATGTATTTGATTGATCCCCTTCTTGTGCAGCTCTGGTTTAACGTGTCCTGCTTCAGACTTCGTCGAAGAGTCTTTTCTTTCAACTGTCAAAAATTCACTCTCCGAGCAAGGTCTATTTGTCATTAATTTAGTCTCGAGGTCCTTGGCTGTTAAGGATAAAGTTTTCTCAAGATTACAAACGGTGAGAACTGGAGTTAGGAGTATGATCCTAACAAGGATATATACCATAGTGTTTGCTTACGATCTCGTTGCTTGGACTATGTTTGGCTAAGCTTAAAAAGTTTTATGTACAAGTAAATAAGTTAGTTTAAGATAAATAATCTTTGTTATCGGTTAAAGTTGGAAAAAGAGTAAGTTACTTATTTTGACAATAAGATAAGAGCTATTTTCATAATAAGTAACTATTTTTTATTATTTAAGAATTAAAATTTTTATCATATGCAAACATGACTATTTAATTCTTCTGCTCTTTAGATCTTACATTGTTTTGCCAAAATTCTATTACCTTTTTTATGTGATGCAATTTGTGTTGTTTTGATGAATATTTTCCAGGTATTTAGCAACATTTTCTCCCTTCAGCTTGAGGAAGATCTGAATGAAGTTATATTTGCACTCAAGGACTCTCCTATTGAAGAAATTCAATTTTCTGAAGCTTGTGATGTACTTGCAAGATTATTAGAGCTCGAAAAACCTGAGTGGAGTCGAAGCATCATAGATGGCACAAAATTGATCAAACGGCTGAGATGACGAGGAGACCAGTATTCTTACTGAATCAAACATTTGTACCCTTAGCGTTGATTGTTCGATGTTTCATAGGACTTGTGGGAGAGAGTGAGAAGCTCATTGCCAACTTAGCCAAGCATGGAGGAGTATTTTCGTGCTTTTTGGTTTTGTTATC
Organism: Fraxinus platypoda; assembly: GCA_903798405.1. Lineage (NCBI taxonomy): Eukaryota > Viridiplantae > Streptophyta > Magnoliopsida > Lamiales > Oleaceae > Fraxinus > Fraxinus platypoda. The sequence continues at coordinate 1,881 of CAIGRT010152521.1, read as the reverse complement.
ACGTTCCCTAGTTTGTTGGGTAGGGTGGATTATATAGTAATAGACAAAAAAAAAAAATATGAAAGCTAAATTTGTCTATTGTACTTGTCCAGTCGAGTATAATATTATATACCAAAGATGTCCTTTTGGATAACATTAAGGTCAAATATGAGTCGTCAACTTTTCTTCAGTTCTATTGTTCGTTTTGTAGCTTGTATATTGCCCTTGTTTGATGGTTATTATTAAGAAAAAATGGTGTTTTGAATAATGATTTTTTGGAGAATGTGACTAAAAGGTAAGGAAAAAATTTTGGGTTTGCTGCAAAATCTTTTATTATATAAATGTGTGATTGAAAATAAGTATGAGAATTAAATAGTTTTATTTTAAAGGGAGACAAACATTGGCTTAATTGCACTTTGTATTTTAAACACAACAATGAGAAATCTTAAATAAGATGTTCATATTTTTGTTTAACCCATTATAACATTGGAATTGTGGATTGCTCCTTACATAACCTCATTTTATATGTATAATATACGTTGAAATTAAACAATTCCCTACTTTTCAAGATTTATATTTTAAAATTAAATTTGAAGTTTTAATTTTCAAAAATAAGATATTTTTAATTAGATACATTATAATTACATAATATAATTAAACCCTAATCCCATTTTCCAAACCCTAATCCTATCCCCTCCATCTCTCACTCTCTCTTCACAGTTCACACTCCTCGTCGGCAGCCGCTCTACCCTTTCCCTCTGCCATCGCCGTTGAGGAATGCCCACCGCTGGAGACACCTCCTACCCCCGCTACAAAGCTACGTTTGATGTAAGATCGAGTAGCGATTCTCTCCTTTCTTCTCTTCATATCTCATCTCTCTCTCTCTCTCTCAAGCTACCATCACCATTGAGTAGTGCCATCCGCTGGAGATGTGAGAGTCGAGCAGCGGCATAGTTGTTGTAGTGCGACGCCCTCACAGCTGGCGATGTGAGTGATTTGGCCGAGCGATGTGAGTAATTTTGCCAGTCGGTGGATCTAGGTAGCGGTGGCTATGGTGCGGTGCAGATAATGGTGTAGTGGTCAGCGTTTGTTTGTGGTGGTGATTTGGGGCGTTTGTGGTGCCTGGTGGTGGCGAATCTTGCGTTTTCTTACAATGGTGGTGCATGTGTTTGATGGTGGTGGTTGTGCGGTCTTGGGTTGTGGTTTAGATCTGGTGATGTGTGGTTGTGGAGGTGGTAGATCTGTGGTGGTATGTTTTGGGCAGTGGTGATGGATCTATGGTGGCGGTCCGTGTGGTGGTGATGGTGGTCCGAGTGGTGAGACGGCAGTACGGTGGTGATTTTTGTGGGGATGTTGGCTATTTTGTATCTGGTTTGTGGTGGTAAGGCGGTGCTAGTTGCAATGTTTGAGATGACTGGGCTGTAGGGAGATGGTGGTGGTGGTTTTGACAGCGGCAGTTGTGACGACGACATTTTTTCTCCTATATCTGCCGACGATGTCTTCCTCTCTGTCCTTTCTATTTTTATTTTTATTTTTGAGTGGTGCGGTGGAGGTCTTCGGTGCGGCAGAGGGGGTGCGATAGTTGTATTGCTGTGGGTGCAGGTGCGGTGCTGTGGGTGTGCGTGTGTGCGGGTGCGACTGTGCGGTTGGGTGACTGGTGGTGGTGATGGTTGTTTGTGCGGTTGCGGGTGGTGGAGGTGGGTGATCTGTGAGTGTGTGCTTATCTGTGTGTGTTTTGTGATGTTTTGGAGGTGGGGGAGAGTGGTGCGGTGGAGGTGTGCGTCGCTGTGCAGTGGTGGTGGTTGACGACGGTGTCGTGACGGGGGTCGTGGGTGGGATAAGATGGACGTGGGTGTCTGTGATCAATTATTTGGTTGTGTGACCCATAATTGGTTAATTTTT
>CAIGRT010152510.1:0-17147 GCA_903798405.1 Fraxinus platypoda | reverse complement strand
CAATCTTGCTCGAAAGACAAGTTTAGGCTTTTCAGAGGAGCTTGCAAGCGCATAGCTATCTTGAAAAGGATTAAACTGATGTGCCAGAAAATGGTTGCCCACCTGGGTGACGACCCTCACAAGAGGGTGGGACCGACGTGGGACCCGCGTGTAATAAAAAATGAAAAAAAGGCCCCACCCCTCCCAATGTGTCTGTCCTGACAGGGAGGGTGTCACACCCTCCATGACACTACAGCATCGTCCATCAAATTAAGTCATTTGGAAAACAAACTACCACTAGGGACACCAACAACTAAAACCCCATAAGAATAGTCTTTTCTTATCTTTTTCAGACCATTTTTCATTTATACGTTCATTTTCTCAATCGAAAAGACCCAAAAAATATCATTTTACTTCAAAAATTATTAAATATTTTCCAGTATAACTAAATAAACTAGCATAAAATCTCATTCATAAGGAAAGCAAAAACTACATTAATCGCATTGAAATAAATAAACATAAAACAAATAAAATACAAGAAAAAAAATACGTTGTTGAACTTAAAATTGAGCAGAATTTGGTGCCATCTTGGGGATGATGATTTAGGTGTAGGCACTAGCGAGGATTTTGAGGTGCATAGTTGGGGTTTTACTTTCCTTCAGTGATGGCGTAGTTTTGGAGAAGATGATTTAGGATGTGCAGGTGATTAAGTGGGGAGGATTTGAGCGTATTAATTACGGGAGTAAAAGTTGTAATTAATTTCAGGGTATTATTCTAATTATTAATTTTGGATGGTATTGGGTCGAATTATCCTGTAAATTTTCTACTTTCAACTGTCCACGTTGTTTTTAGGCCAAACTTTTGGACTTAATTGTTGGTAATAATTTCTCTCATCGGCCAATGCCCATGAAATTCAATTCGACGTTTACATTATCGTCTGAGATTTATTGGATATTAAAACCCAATAATGTGTATCGAAATTGAGAGTGAGAATGTCTACCAGAAAAAAAATTGAATGAGGACGGGAGTGTGTGAAGTTTTGAGAGATCATCTGTAATTTTATCTTGTATATATGAAGAGAAAGGATAATTGACGAAAAATGTTTCAACCGTTTATGTTTATTGTGCAAATTATTTTTAGGGTGTGTTTGAGCAACATTATTTTGGAAGAATGTATTTTGGAATAGTAGATTGATGGAGAATGTGTGGTTGAAAAAGAAGGAAAAGTTATTGATGTGATGGAAAATATTATTTTATTGAAGAATGTATGGTTGAAAATGAGTAGTAAGAATGTATTTTGAAATAGTAGGTTGATGGAGAATATGTGGTTGAAAAAGAAGGAAAAGTTATTGATGTGATGAAAAATATTATTTTATTGAAGAATGTGTGGTTGAAAATGAGTAGAAAAATGAGAATGAGAATTTTAATGTGGCTCAAACAGAGATTTAGTGTTTCAATTTGACATTTGGAATGCGCGAAATATTTTTACTTTCCATTTCTTTTATTGAAGTATTGTAAAATGACAAATTTATCTTTAATAAACAAAAGGGTAGTTATTTCACGTTACATCTTTTATTTATTACATTACATTTTAATTTTATTTAAGTCCGTCAATCTTTCTTTGCTGAAATCCTTATATCCCAGACTTTATTTTTTTACATATTCTTATCCTCAACATTTTATTAATTAGCATATCTCATATTAGTTTTTGCCAAACAAGCCAGTTCAAAGGCGTAATATTTTTTTTTCTCATTTTAAAGCATACAAATTTTTTTTAACTGAAATTATTATCAAAGAGAAGATTTATTAATTATAATAGAATGTTAAAAATAAAAATTCAATGAAAAAGAAGTATGGATAAATATTTACAAAAAGCAAAAATTGAGGACATTAAAATGTGGTGTTATTAATAAAAATTGAGGCGCGAATAAAATTACCTCGACCAAAAAGAAAGGAAGGAAGAAAGAAAAGCACAAATAATTGTAATTAGAGTTTTAAATTTTTAAAAAATGCTTAAATAGTCTCACTTAAAATATTTTTATAAAAGGAAAATGGGTTGGTCATTTTACAAGACTTCGATAGACGTAACGGGTGCAAGTGCCCGTTTGAGCTCCATTGTTTGTTCAAAATATATTTTGAAATAATATTTTAACGAAAAATATGCAGTTAATAAATAAGAAATTTTATTGAATTTGCGTGTAATATTATTACTTTTATTGAAAAATGTGTGACTAAAAATAAGTGAAAAAAATGTATTTTATAAATAATAAAACCAAATAAGGGCTAAATATTAAAATTGAAAGAGTAATGTTATTTATTTTCACTGAGGTTGAGCCCTAATTTATGTGATAGATTCTTTTAAATACAAAATCACGTGAATTTAATGTCATATAACTGTCTACCAGTGGAATGAATAGCATTATTCAAGTTGGGATGACAAAATACTTTGTACAATAAAGACGAAGAATAATGATGTTTTGGGACAATTAGCAGAAGGAAAAGCAGCAAACCAGTCCATTTTCATCCACATCTATCTCTATAATCTTCTACGTCACTCTCTCTCCCCATAAAATCCGGCCGTCCATTTTACGGCCTCTTTCTCTTCCATATTCAGAGACCTTATTAATTGTCGCATTCCTCTTCCTGTTAATCTATTTCATTCAGGTAAAGTTTTTGTTACCTTGTTGACCTAATTTATATTTTGTGTATTGATATTAAGTTTCTGTTGATATCTTTGATTTCTGGGTTCATTTGAGGCTAATTGAAGTTTTTTTCTATTTTGTTCTCGTAAGTGGGTGGTTTTTGTTTTAAAAATCTGATCTTTAGCTTTACCGATTAAAGTTTGTGATGTTGAGTTAATTTTTCTTTCTGAATTATTTTGTTAAAAATATGTTATTAATATTGGTGATGAAATGAAATGTTAGCTACTATCTGTTATTTTTCTATGGTTGATTTTAGATCATGTGAGTTAATACTAATTGAAAGAGCTAATATTTGTTTTTTTTTTTAATGTGCATTTATCATCTCTCCAGCTTGTATGATTTGTTATTAGCTTAAATCTTCTTTCATTTGATTTGTTTTTCTTTATTTTTACCCCAAATGTATTCTTTTCTTGTTTTCTTTGGGTGGTAAATGTCATACATTTATTTGCCTGTTAAATGATGAATTCTATGATAATAATATGAGCTAAAGTGTTCTCTGAAATCCACTGTATTTTTTATTATATTTATTCATTTTTTTTTTGCCGGACTTATTAAACTGCTTTGCGAATATGCTACCATGACTTTGACTAACTAGAGTTCATATAGTTCAATTCTATGCATCTCAGCTGTGCCTGAATTTGGCTACTTAAAGAAAAAGAACTAAAATAAACAATTGTCTTGTTGTGTAGTATTGTAGTCTCTAGAAGCCCATCTGTATCGTACCCTTTTTTTAAGTTCAAATTTACTCGTTCCATACTCAAAGAGTTATGTTTTTATGCAGTCTTTGATTTCCCCTCACCTAAAGAATTTTATTCCTTGGTTTGAGATTATGGAATCACAAGTTGAATAATTCATAATTGCATCGACTTAGCGGTGAGCGTGCAATCCCTTGAGCCAACTCCCATGATTTAAGATGATTTGTTAGATTTATGTTTTAAGAAATTGTTGTTTTATGTATATTCAGATCTCTGTATAAAATTTCAGTGGCCTTTCTTCTTTATTTTAGCCTTCAGTTGCATTAACTTTACATGTGTTGAGGTGACTATCTTGTGTTCTCCTGGAGTATATTAACGTGGTCTTTGCCTCCAAAACTGGAACTCTGGATAATTAGGTAGTTGTGGATGTGTATGGATCCTTTCATGTCCAAACACCCATTAATTGACCCTTTCTGTTTCTTCTAGAAAACAAAACAAAACATTATAATATAATTATAAGATGTTTCTAGGTTATAGAGTGAACAATGCATATTCGTTGAAGATGGGATTCATTTTCTTGTTATGGTGTACTCTTTGTAACATTGATGTGCTTCTGTTCAAGCTCCTCACACAAGAAGAAATTTGATCAGATTATGCTTGCTATTATATGTTGCCATAACATATTTTGGAGCTTCAAGTAGAATTATTTAGTGCTCACAACTATATAATGGTCTTTTGATTTCAATCTTAGCTGGCAATTGTCATTTCATATATGCAGATCCGCTTAACGCAATCATGGCGAGGGCTTTACTTCAGTCATTTAATAACCTTAATATAGTTGCCGGAGAAAGGAATGGACAGTTCAAGGGATCTAGGAGCACAAATAGAATGGTTACAATGCTGTGTAATTTACAAACAATGCCTCTAAGGATCAGGAATTTCTCAGGATTGCGAGGATCTAATGCCTTGGATATGATGCTGAAGCAAACTGGCCAGACACTCCAATCGAGGGTAGCTGGTGTCACTTCTGTCGCACGAAGAAGAAAATGCCGAATTGCACCACGAGCCATGTTTGAGCGCTTTACAGAGAAGGCAATAAAAGTTATTATGCTTGCACAAGAGGAGGCAAGACGGCTTGGTCATAATTTTGTCGGAACTGAGCAGATTTTGTTGGGACTTATTGGTGAGGGCACTGGCATTGCTGCTAAGGTTCTCAAATCCATGGGAATTAATTTGAAAGATGCCCGTGTGGAGGTGGAGAAAATAATTGGAAGGGGGAGTGGATTCGTTGCTGTGGAGATACCTTTTACTCCTCGTGCAAAGCGTGTTTTAGAACTCTCGCTGGAGGAAGCTCGCCAGCTAGGTAACCTTTTTATTTTTTCTTTTAATGTGTGCTAGTTTCTTGAGAGTGTTGTTGCCCTGAGGCAACTGTTCCTGTTACATATGTTAGGTTCTTACTTCATCGACTTCTAATACAAAGTTTTGCTGTTCCAATCTTATTTCACTCTACTTGGGGTAGCATATAAATAAAGATTCTATTTATATGTTGGCTTTAATTTAGCCTCAGGACAGAAGATTATTTGTGTGGTTTTGAATATCAATTCTTTTGATCTGTAATTTGATGTTAATTTGTTTCCTTTTGATGTAGGTCATAATTACATTGGATCAGAGCACTTGCTGCTGGGATTGCTTCGTGAGGGTGAAGGTGTGGCAGCTCGTGTTCTTGAGAATTTAGGTGCTGACCCAAGTAATATTCGTACACAGGCAAGAATTGCTACTTCTCTTTGCTTTATATCTAATAATTTTGTGATTCCCTCAAAAACTGACTGTATGTTGATCCCTTTGGGTGAATAGGTTATTAGAATGGTGGGCGAGAGTGCAGAAGCTGTTGGTGCTGGTGTTGGAGGTGGGAGCTCAGGCAACAAGATGCCTACATTGGAGGAGTATGGCACTAATTTAACTAAGCTCGCCGAGGAGGTGATTTTCTTCTCGACGTCTGCATGTATTAACTTTTCATAGAGAGCTAACAGGTGCTTGATATCTTGGTTTTTAGGGTAAATTGGACCCTGTCGTTGGAAGGCAGCAGCAAATTGAACGTGTCACTCAGATTCTGGGGCGGCGTACAAAAAATAACCCCTGCCTTATTGGAGAACCTGGTGTTGGGAAGACAGCTATTGCGGAGGGCCTTGCTCAGAGAATTGCCAGTGGGGATGTTCCCGAGACAATTGAGGGGAAAAAGGTAAGCTAGTACATGAAGGCTTGAAGAGAAATAGGCAGATTGGATAGCCGGTACCCTAAGGTTGTGTTTAGCACTCTGGACAAGATTGTATAAGGAATTTAGTATGAAATTAAAATATATAGTACTGGGTGGATGGTATTATGGTGGATAATATATTCTGATTTTTTAGTTAAAAAATATCAGCTAACCATAGAACATAATGCGGGTCGTGGAGTTGGGTTTAGGCTGGATAAGATAACATAATGTAAATGATATTCTTTTGAATGAAAATCAAAGAATATTATCCTCCTTAATCCAGTATAATACGATCTGCCAATTATAATCTATTCTAATTTTATACTAAATTTTTTATACTATCTAATCCGGTACGCCAAATGCAACCTAAATTCTCGTAAGAGTATGAGTTGGATGGCTTTTCTCAAGGGCCCCAATTTGGTAACGCTGGATAAATTTGAATAGTTCAGTTCTTTTCCCACTTTGTAGTGGATCTTGGAGATCCACTAAGAATTTTGAAGAAGAATTTCAAAAAGAAGTATCAAAACAATTCCCTACATGCATTATTGCTAATTTGTCCTTTCATTGGTGTTTTCAGTCGTACGAGGATTGTATGAATTTTATAAATTATTCGTGTTATCTGGATTCAGAACAAAATGTAATAGAGTATGTTGGCCAATTTGGTTACGTGATGCTGATATCCACACTCCCTTCCCCTTTTGTGCTTTCAGTTTTTATACTTCGTGACTATAGTTTTATGTCTAGTGGAATATGGCTAGTTACTAATTTAGTGCATTTTTATTAAATACTGAAAACCTATAGTATTTATGTGACAGTAATAAAAGTTCCATATGGATCCTTACAGGTTATAACCCTTGATATGGGTCTTCTTGTTGCTGGGACAAAGTATCGTGGTGAATTTGAGGAAAGGCTGAAGAAACTGATGGAGGAAATTAAACAGAGTGATGAAATTATACTTTTTATCGATGAAGTGCACACATTGATTGGAGCAGGAGCAGCAGAGGGGGCGATTGATGCTGCAAACATCTTGAAACCTGCACTCGCTCGGGGTGAATTACAGGTTGGCAGATTCCAAATTTAACCATCAGCTCATCCATATATAGCGTACAGATGCATTTGGTGTTGTTCATCATTCATCACATTCTTAAAAATGTGAATTACTCTGCCCTGTGGACATTTTGAAAATGAGTCCACAATTTCTTTACTTTAATTATTTTTTCAAAATCTCATCTTCCTTTGTCCCACACTTCATTGCCCTTCCCAACTCAATGTTATAAATGTGTTCTGGTTTGGAAAAAAAACCATTAGTGTTGAGTTCGATTGTGATTTTGCGATTTGATTTTTCGTCAAAATTTAAAGCATCTTTTGGATGCAAACCATGAAAAAAAGACAAATGCATGTGAAAATAAGAAGGCTGAGGAGTTAAATGCCAAGAAAAAAGGATGGCTACAAAATTGCAAAGGCCGTCAAAATTTGTAGGTTGCCATGCAAATTACCTTTTTACATATTTGGATAAAAAATATCCATAATTGGTAGTTTTTCTTGGTAGGGTTCCATAAAATATCTTTCTTTATGTATTTACTTTCTGCAAAGGGTTGCTCGAGTGCATTCAGCCTTGGCTTAGTGGCTGAGTGGCGCTATTAAATGACTTTTAGTGACTCAAAATTTTGGTGTACTTCCCGTGCTATCAAGTTTAACGGGATTGCTGCATGTCTACTCCTATCTATTATTAGTCTGTACATTTGTTTGATGTTTTTTATCATGCTGATATCTGCATCAATCAGTGTATTGGGGCTACTACACTGGATGAATACAGAAAGCACATTGAGAAGGATCCAGCATTAGAAAGACGGTTCCAGCCTGTTAAGGTCCCAGAACCTACTGTGGATGAAACCATACAGATTTTAAAAGGGCTACGCGAACGATATGAAATCCATCACAAGCTTCGTTACACTGATGAAGCTTTAGTTTCTGCAGCTCAGCTGTCATACCAGTATATCAGGTAGTACTTTTTTTTGGAGAGAAGGTATATTGCCATCTGTAATGTAGTGTTTACCGGTTGCCATAAACAGTGGGTAGACTTATTATGACGTTGAATGGGATGGAAGGATTAGAAACATCCGAACAACGGTGGTTCTACACCCCCCCCCCCCCAAATCAGTTTACTACGTTGTTTCATATCCAGTCACAGGTGTAGTATGAATATTTGAAAAAAATGAGACATTCGTTAGTTGTCTCGAGGGCTATACCATGACTAATGATGAAATATTCCGGTTTAGTATCTTCAAGACGTATGCTCATATCTTCATGTTGGCTTTTGTAATTCTAGTAATAGTCACATATGTACCCCATCTTAGTCAGGCATTGCTGGTAAATCGTCAGGTTGTCTCTGAATATTCTCTTTGTATATTTCAGTGACCGCTTTCTGCCTGATAAAGCCATTGACTTGGTTGACGAAGCTGGTTCCCGGGTTCGACTTCGTCACGCTCAGGTATGGATTTTCTTAGTGCTATTTTCCTTATCCGAACCAATTTATAGTGATGGTTGTATCTTTTGCAGCTTCCTGAGGAAGCTAGGGAGGTAGAAAAAGAACTCAGGCAGATCACTAAGGAGAAGAATGAAGCGGTCAGAAGTCAAGATTTTGAAAAGGTAGCATGACCTTGTAATATATATATGCCTTTTTGTCGTCCAATAAAAGTAAGATATAGGATACTGAGTTTTCTTTCACGTTTCAATTATAATGCTAATTCATAAGCTGTTTAGGTGCTGAGTGTAATGCTCAGCAGGATTTCCTAGCACCAGTTTTTTCAGATGAAAGCTTATGATACTTTACTCAATGTACAGGCTGGGGAGCTACGTGACAGGGAAATGGATCTTAAGGCACAGATATCTGCTCTTATAGACAAAAACAAAGAAATGACCAAGGCGGAGAGTGAGGCAGGGGATGGAGGTCCTGTTGTGACAGAAGTTGACATTCAGCACATTGTTTCTTCTTGGACGGGAATACCTGTTGAGAAAGTGTCTACTGATGAATCTGATCGCCTCCTCAAGATGGAGGAGACACTCCACACACGGGTCATTGGCCAGGATGAAGCTGTAAAAGCCATCAGTCGTGCCATTCGTCGTGCCCGTGTTGGTCTTAAAAACCCCAACCGGCCTATTGCAAGCTTTATCTTTTCCGGGCCAACTGGTGTTGGAAAGTCGGAACTGGCTAAAGCACTAGCAGCCTACTACTTTGGTTCTGAAGAAGCCATGATCCGACTTGATATGAGTGAGTTCATGGAGAGACACACTGTTTCGAAACTCATTGGCTCACCACCTGGTTACGTTGGTTACACTGAAGGTGGACAACTAACGGAGGCTGTTCGACGCCGTCCTTATACTGTTGTACTATTTGATGAAATCGAAAAAGCTCATCCAGACGTGTTCAATATGATGCTTCAAATTCTTGAAGATGGAAGGTTAACTGACAGCAAAGGTAGAACAGTAGACTTCAAGAACACCCTTTTAATCATGACATCAAATGTTGGAAGTAGTGTAATCGAGAAGGGGGGTCGTCGTATTGGTTTTGATCTAGATTATGATGAGAAGGATAGCAGTTACAACCGTATCAAGAGCCTGGTGACAGAGGAGCTGAAACAATATTTCAGGCCAGAGTTTTTAAATAGATTGGATGAGATGATTGTATTCCGGCAGCTCACCAAGCTGGAGGTGAAGGAGATTGCTGATATAATGTTAAAGGAGGTATTCGAGAGACTCAAAAACAAAGATATTGAACTTCAGGTAACCGAGAGATTTAGGGATAGGGTCGTCGAGGAAGGATACAACCCAAGCTATGGAGCAAGACCACTTAGACGAGCTATTATGAGACTTTTGGAGGACAGCATGGCTGAGAAGATGCTTGCACGTGAAATCAAGGAAGGTGATTCGGTTATCGTTGATGTTGACTCTGATGGCAACGTGATTGTTCTCAATGGCAGCAGTGGTGCTCCTTCCGAGCCATCTCCTGAGCCTGTTGCCGTCTAGATTGAGCTCTCATTTGGCTGTAGCCTGTTCTTTGTTTGTACTGCTGCTTTTCATTTGAATTGGTCAAGAAATTATGAAGTGACTAATTGGCAGTCGACTCCAAATCTAGTTGATAAATTTATGTTCGACTATCAAGACAAAATCTGTAGACCAAGTACAAAGGCTCCAACGACTCTACTTAAATCTATGTAGGTCTCAGGTGAAATTTACTATTAGATTTGAGAAATTTTATGATAAAAGGATATGCTGATTATGGTAGAGGTGGAGTTATTGCTGTTACTTCAGTATCGACTTTTTAAAATTACTTTTTACATTCATATGGCTTCAATGATTTGCAACATCACTGGAAAATGGTGTTCTTGGTAAACCAAAGTGCTTCATGGCAGACCTCGTATCCACAAATTAAGGGCTGCAGTCAAATTTTTTTTCTTCCTCTTTTTATAGATTGAAAGTAGTTTTGCTTCATGTTTAGTGAATAGTATTAAATTGAAAGTTTTAAATTTTTGTTATTTAATACTGTTCAGTAACTATAATCTAGTCCATAATCAACAGAAGTATTAACTATAATCTGTACTTGGACTGTTCTTCTAGTTAAATATTCCAACTAAAACTTTCTATAACATAGGAAAAACCGTAAATCTTGCATGAAATATTAAGATACGCCTCGATTTCAATTTTTTTAGAGGTCTTTTTGTGAGTTGTGCAATGTAGGGCTGTACGCCGAGCCATATAAGGATGCAGATCTCTATCGACAGGGATTCTAGGCTCAGACATTCATAAAATTTGTCACTCATTTGTACAAAATTAAGTATTCACTCGTTTTCCTTTATTGACCATACATAATATAGAGAATATTGAATATCCACACGACACAGATGATAAGAACTCCGAGCTGAAACACAATTAAAAATTTTAGACTTCAAACCATATGGTTTGACCGATCAATAAAGGAAAAAAAAGAAGAAGGTCAAATCACGTGATTACGTATCTTGCTTGAATTATTGAGGAGTTGAATTTCTTGATTAGGTATAATATAAGATTCATTATACCTGTAATCGTTTTTTTTAATTATTAATTATTTGCTTGACTGAATCGTTTCAACTAGTTGAGCTCGATATCATATTAAAATTTGATATTTCATATTAAAACGTCAACTTTATTAAGTGGAGTCGCTCAAGTCTTATGTTGAGTTTTAAAGTGCTAATCACATTATGCATGTACCGCTATATCAAAATTCAAGGTTGTCATATGCAACCATAATTGTCAAGCCCTTAATATGTTAATTATTAATGGATATGAAAAAAAGGGAAAAAAAATTCAAGAGAGATTAGGTATTACTTATTTCAAAACTAAGAAATAAGGTTTAAATTTCAAAAATAAGATATTAATTACATTTTATTTATGAAATAATTAATTAATAATATATTTTATTAATTAAATATATTAATGTCACAATTTTATACAATTTGGTTACAATTATTGAATTAACAAATTATTTCTCGGTCATAGAACAAATTATTTCTGAGTTATAGATAAAAAAATTTTATAGGTCACAAATTATTTTTGGATCACAGATAAAAAAATTTACATGTTACAAATTATTTTCGATCACAGATCAAAAATTTTATAGGTCGCAATTTATTTATCGATCACAAAATCACAAATTCTATAAATTACAACTTATTTAACGATCACATATTATCAAATGAATTTGTCACAAGTAATTTCTCGATTACACCTTAATAAATTGTTAGTCACAATCACATTTTATAGGTTACATGCTATTTATTTGATTACAAATTAACCAATTTATTGCCACAACTTACCAAATAATTGGCCACAAATTATTTATTGGTCACATATTACCAATTTATCGATTAACATCAACCAAATAATTGGTCACAAACATTCCCCATCCCCACACCACCACCACCCCCACCAAAAAATTTCTCAAATCTGTCGTCGAGCACCACCACGTGTCAACAAAAACCATTGCCGCCACCATCACCTGTATCAACAAAAACCACGGTCACCATCGCCTACATCAACAAAAACATTGCCACCGCCACCGCCACCATCATATCCAACAACGCCACCGTCAGATCCACCATCGATCCAAAACAAAACCCACCTCCACCGTTAGATCCACCACCATCGCCAAAACATGTAAACCACCTCCACCACCATTCACTGCGCGATGCGCCTTTGCCACCATAGCACCTCCACCACCCATAGACACAGCCCAACACAAACCAACAACCCAATCCTATATAGACGCACCACCACCACTAATACAGCCCTACAACGCAACACACTCCACAAGCGCCACCACCATGCGGTGCTTCACAACGACGACGAATCGCAGATCACTACAGGGATGAAGCTGTTGTAGCGGCGACACACCGCTCGATCTACGGTGAGTGTGATAGGCGCACGTATTGAATTTTATAATATTATTATTTATTATTAAAAATTGTATTATTATCTGATTTTTGTATATATAAATTATAACTCTGATTTTTTAAGTACAATCTTTAAAAGTAGGTCTGAATGTAATTTCCACTATGAAAAATTTATATTAATTGAAGGCTCGATTGTTTTGTTTAAAAGCTTAACATGTAAAAAGATAAAATTTATTTATTTATAATTTGTATTTTCAGTAAATATTTCGTTACATAATAGTACAAAAACCAAGTGCATCTCCATTTATTTAAAAAATACATGTACTGCCCTTGTGTGATAGAGATTAAAGTCAGATTTCCAGTAGATTTTGATAGAAGTTGGTAAAAAATATGGTTGAAAAGTTGTTGGTTCCATGAAATGTGTGGTTAAAATTAATTGTTGACTTCGACTTGACATTTTAATTGGATTTTAATCCAAATCAAGCAGGGTAAATGTTTTAAGCTCCAACTTGATGCTTTGTAACTGGAAGTGCGAGCTGAGCCTCACGGCAGATAGGGGTAGACGCAACGGCAGCAGGGCGGCGTGTTGGGTTTGCAACACAATGTATCTCTTTAACACGTTCTGATACCAAAAAAGTAATTAAATAAAACTCAATTCATTAGAAAAACGAAGGAGATTAAGAAGCACATGGCTTAATATGTTAGAACATCGACGCATTTATTTATTTAAATTTTATTTGAACGTGGACTTAGAATTTTTTCTTCATCCAAGCCGACACGTGCAGAATTTTCACCAAATCAATATTTAGCAGCAAAACTTCGACCTAAAATTTTAACTGTTGAACGAAAAAAACATGGCCGTGAAATATATACATTGGAAAGTCAATCGTGCTGCTGCCTTGCATGGCAATATTTGATGAATCATTGAAATATGTTATTGAAAATGAAGTTTAAGTATTTAAAAATAATTTATAAATTTTACCAAACATAGACTAAAAGAATACAAACTTAACTCGAGGATGATAACAATCCACACAATTTGCACTTGTCAAAGTCAAAGGTCGAATTTATTCATAAATAATTTTGTTTGAATAAAGTTTACATCTCCCCTTTCCTTTGAACAATCTACGAGTTCCCACGAAATTGTGTTCCATCAAATTATCAAAGTGTGATTTCCCCTTTCCTTTTGTACATTTATTTACTTTAACATATTGTGAGTCACGTCATCTCTTGTTCAATTAAATAATATAATATAACTTTCAATTCAGAATTAACAAACAACAAATATAATACTTTTATATAATAGATAGCAAAAATATTACATTTAGGGAGACATCTACGAATCGAGGGAGATTGGTTACCGGCCTACAAGAAAAGGAGACTCGATTATATTACACATCCGTAATAACTTAAGGGAGACATTCACGACTCGATTATAAAAAAATGCATTATGATGATATCTCTACTTATGGGCAAGTAAAATCATTTTCTTGGTGTACACCTAGGTTCACTTGTTTTCCATTCAAAGATGGAACTAAAGTTCATAGTTGTAAGGTTGTCGATGAATAAAACTTGAGATGTTCTCGATTTTTCAGTTAATTATATATTGTTCTTGAATCAACGGATATTTGATGCTGAGATTCTCGATATTCAATCGAATCAACAAGTTTTTTAATGTTCTAATCAAATTCAACTTATTTTCGCTAATAGATTATAAAGGCCCAATAGAAATATAATTAATTCTTACAAGTTGAACGTACATTCATTGTTCTTGAAATGTGAATATTTGGAATTGTTCGAGTAATATGTACGCACCACGAGCATTAGAATCAAGACTAATGTGGAGATATAGTAGAAATTTCGACCAATAAAGATTGTGAATCTGATTCAATACTGCTATAAACGCTTTCGATAATACATTTGAATTATTGAAGAGTTGAATTCCATTATGTTTACAAGTAATTTGCACTCGTTCTGATACTATATTGAATAATCAACTTGTCTATACAGAAATAAATTTATTCATTATAAACTGGAAATTCAACGCCTCACGGCGGAACGGGGCAGGCGCAAAGGCAACACGGCGGCGTGTTAGGCTGACAGCAAACACACGAGGGACACTTCTCTTTAAAATCAAGTTCTGCGACAAACAAAAATTTGAAATTTGAAATAGTGCATGTTCAAGAAAATAAATAAATCTAAAATGTACACGGCGAGCTTAATAGAGTTAAAACATAAATTAAATATATTTCTTTTGTAATCGTATAAACTTTTAGATATAACGATTCGAAAAATATACGGGATGGAATTCACCTTGGAAAGTAAATCTTGCTGCGTTGCAAGGAAGTGCAGGAGAGAATACAAACATCAAGATCATAAATGTCACCAAGAAACTCTTTGTAGTGTTACTCGCCATTGTTTTTACTTTGCAATCAGCAGATGTTTAAGCCTATATATATGGTATAGGTCTCGATTGCCTTTTAGTCAGCAAACAAATCCATTATTTATTGTTTCTAAAGATCAGAACGATATATATTTAACGCGTATGACATGTTATGTGATAGAAGTTTGAATTCTACAACTGACTTTAGGGATGAATTCTTATTTTTAATTATACTCGTGAATTATGAGGTTTGATGTTTTCCTCAAAAGACAATTATTTATTTCTTGTTTCATCATTTATAGGTGGAGTACTGTTGCTTCAATACATAACATCCGTAATGCTACTGTTAATATAGTTGTCGTGAAAAGCTGCTCGAGAATATAGTTCGGGCTTTCTTGTTTATATTTGTTGTCACTAAACTTATCGAAATAACTTCTCGTTGAGGTATTGTTTCATCGAGATTCAATCATATGAAAGACCATGTGAGTACAACTTATAAAGCATTGGAATACTTGTATTGGAGTATATTAGTATTGTTTTAAAGCATGTCGAATATCCTTTTTCTTGTTTCCACTTTTGTGTGTGCAATTGTTTGACAGAAAAACTTAAACAGAACATCCACAACATAGGTTAGACGTTGTTCTTTCGAGCTACAGAAAAAGTGGATAAGTGTTAGTAAGGCCTTGCTAGAAAGTGTTCTTGGGTAGTCGTCGTTTTTTGGCAATTCGGCTTTCAATGGCTCTTATGTGCGAGAATTGGCCTATTGAGTAATAAGAAACGAGCTACTCAGCGCAGAAAAGTGGCATCTGGTAGAGGTATTCCTTCTAGAAATGACTTGAATAAAACAAGTGATCTCTCAGGCTTTGAGAAAGGAGCTTCATGAGAAGCCCCTCTGATGGTGGCAAATGACAAAATATTACCATAAACTTGAGTCCATCCACCAACCTGTACTCATTAGAATATGCAAATCAAATGCAGGTTCATATATGCAGCTGAAGATTGCATGTAGATTAATACTGATACGAAAACTCAAAAGAATTTACCTGCTTGCCTTCGAACCAAACTCTATACGGTACAGTTGTGTTCAGTCCAAGTTCTTTAGCCAGTGCATGAACCAAGGTGCGGCTTCCAGTCAAAGGAATAACAGAATCTTGATCGCCACTGTTGGCAAGATTTTACAATTGCTTTGATATCAACAAGAACTATGAAACTTACTGTTGAAGTTGATAAAATCACAAAATGCGAGTGTGGACGGGTAATTATGTTTATACCTGTAGATTAATACTGGGATTCCTTCCTTGACTAGGGATCCTACTATAGAGATTGTAGGAATCTCTAAGTTGAGCATATCATAGTCCAAAATGCTGCAATACAAAAAAAAAATTCGGCTCATCGAAGTTCGTTAAAACAAACTACATAATAGACAAGATTTTAACTCCTTTCGGTCATTAGTACTACCAGTCAATATTGCTACGATAATTAGATGGAGAATTTGTAGATGACTATGAAATTCAGTTGTTTTAATGAATATGCTTTCTTAATTATCTTCAACTGTACTTGGAGAGAAGCATTGCATTTGCAGGATTAAGGATGAGGAAATATTACTTGCTGCAAACATCCCATCTGCGGACTCCAACAAGCCTAGCATGGAGAGCTTTCTGTACATCTTTTCGGTTCAAATAATTTATAATCTCGTCTTCAACACATACATCTATCCTCTCAGCATTTTTCTGGGGATTACAAGAAATTAGAATAATGAATTTCAACGAACTAATTTAAGAAATAAAGCATGTGAAGTAATTTGGTCGAACAACTTACTTGTGGAGCAATACATTTGGATTGGGAAAGCACAGACGGGATGCAGACATCCAAAGTAACATCATATTTGTCTACGAATCTACTAGTTTCTCTGTTCACTTGGCTCATGGCCATTGAACAAACAGGTGAAACATTATCTCTGTAGTATTCTCTAACGTATTGAGAATAATTACACTTGGAAGTGAACATATTGTAGGTTGAATCTGATATCAACCCATGAGACCAGAAGTACTCAGCCCTTGAATTTAAATCAGTGGCAAAATCTAGAAGTGGATTACCCAGCTGCAAAAGATTAACCCACTTCATCAAAAACAATATCAATTGGGAAAACTCTTGAGCACCCACCAACCCTTAAGCTTCTACTATCTATCTGTTTCTCTAGTTGATAGAATCCTAACACGTCGAAGATCAAAATTGAATAAAGTGTCTTATCTCTGACAACTTAAGCACAAGGGGTTTAACATGGTATGCNTATGCTACCATCTATTTATGAAAATTATGCACGATTAAGTGTTTTGGTCCAAAAACTATATTGAATCTCACCTAATTAGGGGTCTATTGAAGATAAAATTTAAATAATTTATCTCCTCCCTAACAGTCAGGGGCGGACGCAAACAATTAAAGTTAGGGGGCACAATCAAACGTACAAAAAAGTTAGAAAAAATTTTATAATAAAAAATTTACATCCAAAAAAATTATACCCCATGTAATTTTGCATCCGAAAATTTACATGAAATATGACTTTTTCGAATGTCAAATTTCGAAATTTTTTGATGTTATATCACATATAAATTTCCTAATAAAATAATACAAATTACATTGAGAAATTTGTATCGCAAAAATATTAAACGTTAATGAAATAATTAAATTTTTTAAAAAAATGCGAGTT
>CAIGRT010152496.1:0-27687 GCA_903798405.1 Fraxinus platypoda | reverse complement strand
CTAACAAGTCTGTGGTTCCATTGTATTCAACGGCTAGTGATAGACCCATTGGAAATATGTACAGGGATGCTGATCTGAATGTGCACACTTTTGGAGTTGTTGAAGGTGACGAGTCTAGCTAGGGGCCTTCAGTTAAAGCATTTAGTGGTGATTCTGCTACAGGGTGTGCTTCAACCCTGTTTGGTAAATTTTGAATTCGTTGTGAATTTTGGGAACCCGGGGGTTGGGTTCATTAGTATCCGTGTTTGGATATGGTGGAAGAGGAAAAATATTTTCGAGTGTTGGAGAGGTTTGATTCAGGTTGAAGAGTTCAGTGTGTTTTTGCTGCAGTCGGACTTATTTTTCCAGATGGATAATTTTTGGAGCTTTGTTCGTTGCACCAGAATTTGTGTCAATGTAGAGATTGTTGGGTTTTGTGACCTAAATTCGGTCCAAATTGGGTATGTGGTTTCGCGTTGTGACTCTATTGGGCTTGAAGATGACAAAATAGGGTCCAAGAAGAAAAAAAGAGGTTTTACGGCGCTGGACGGACGCCCGCTTATAGCTCGAGCGATAAGAGCAAAATTGGAACAGGGAGTTCGTCGTCCACCTGTCGCTGAGCTGTCGCTCGAGCGATAGGTTGTCTCCCGCTTCTCGCTCGAGCGACGAGTCGCATATTTTTTTCCTTCTTTTTCGGTATTACGCGATTTTTAACCTAGTTTTCATATTTTAGATTAATTATAGGGTTTGGACATGTCTCCTATAAATAATAGACTCTTCATTCAATTTAGATAGTAGAAAAGACAGAAGTTGTATTTTCTCTCCATTGGTTGTTATTAATAAAATATTCGGTTCCTCAGCCAATTTCATTTTCTTGTTTGTTTTCTTTTAAATCTTGTTTTTGTTTATTAGTTTGTGCGATCTATACTTCATATCGCGCTATATCGTCTCCTCGAATTCCTAGCATAAATTCCATCTATATAAACAAGGTGGTTTTGAAGTAATTGTAGAACAAAAAATGTTTCAAGGATTTCAAGAGGAATCATTTTCCCTTTTTCTTTATTTATTTATTTTTTATTTAACTAAAAATAAAGGTTTAACAGTCTTTCCAATAAAAAAGTTAAATTTTAAAATGAGTCAAATGAAAACCATCTACCGAGGACAATGGTGTAACAAAATTAAAAGATCGAGGTTTATAATCGCAAATTGTTTAAAGTTCCAACATGCGACAAAGGTCATAAATTAGAGGCCATCGTTGCATTTCTCTCTATACTAATTTTGCCTCCCTTTGCGTTTTATTTTATTTTGCTAGAAGTCTACTTTTTAAGCAATGAATGATTAATAAGTAGGTAGCACTTATATGTCACACGAAAAAATTGAATTTCAGAATAAAATGAAGCTCAAACTGAGGTTTAAACTTTTTAAAAAATAATTGCATGCTCTTATTCATTCTTTCATATTGGACTATAATCCTCTTAGTTGTCTTGAAAAATATGATACGTTGAGGTGTCAAAATTTTAGGAGACACGATTAAACGAAATGAAGAGAACATATCTCAACTCATTACATCTTGATGGCAATAAACCAATCATCCACCCAACATAATTGGGAATGATTTACAACCCTTGCTCTGTGCGATCCTAAGTGCTACTAAAATAAATATGAAACTTTGAATACTTAACAAAATGTTGACTTGTTAATAAAGACAATGGTAAACTCTTCCATTAATTTGAGACCTAAATGCTACAAAGATTAAAAATTTGAAGATATAAATGCTACTTCTTGATGATCAAAGTACAACATAAATGAAAAGTTGGAGACCACATTGCAAATTATTGACAGCGTGTGAATATTGACACTCTCTCTCGTTCACTATATGCATAGGTGTAAATGCTAGTTAATACTTGAGGACCAAACTGTCAATGCCACTAATTCTGGGGGCAAAAATCTCAAAATCAGCATTTTGCAAGGCGCACAAGTAATTCTTAAAGGACCCGTTGAGTTTAGACATATCCACAGGTGGAGCTTGGGATTTCGAAAGACATTATAAAGAAATATCATTATGACACAATAGAACCTTGTTCTTGATAGCGTACTAGCCAAAACAACCAATCAAGAAAGTGACAAGATAGCTTAGGGCACAGGCTCAATCCTAAGCGTTATCATGATCCTTCACAACCAATCAAGAGGGTGACAAGATAACTTAGGGCACAAGGCTCAGTCCAAAGTGTTATCATGATCCTTCGCAGCCAATCGAATTCTTGCAAGCAGACAATGACACTAGTTTTTAGGCCGAAACACTACTTGATATGATTAGAGCAACTTGTTTGAATCCACCAATCTACATAAATGGACGAAGGTGGATGAAATGATGGACCGATTCTAAAACATTTTTATTTAATTCAAATTTATAAAAATTGATCGAAGAGCGTTATTTTTTGACATAACACAACTATAAATAAATAATCGAATGATGAGACGCTAATATTATCACAAGTTTAAAAAGTAGAAATAATAATAATAAAAATAAAAGAATAATCTTGAAACGAAACAATATTGACAGTGATATAAAATTGATTGGATACTAACTCACCCGCCAAGCCCATGTGACCAAATATGAGAATCTTGCAGAAAATGGTCCCAGATAAGTTTCATTTTTTTCATTTTGGTTTAATCGGGTTTCAACTCTCAACGAATCTCAATTGTTTGATTGAATTTTAGTTTCATATTACATAACTAAGTCCCTCAAAATTACTAATACATTTATTTGTAGTTCAATTCTAACAAAAGTTTTATATAGTCCCTAGCTACCAACCTTACCTATCTCTTCCTGTGTAAAATAAAAAACACCGAACTCTGCAAGTTTTTTCCAACTACACGTTTTTTTTTTCATCCCTAACAGAGAGTTGGGACACTGGTCGAGCATTTTGCCATCTCTAATACATTTTAACTCATTTGGACATGGAGATTTTGTTGAAAAAAATGGAAATTTTTTTAGAATTATTCTAAGTGTACAGGGAAATGATGTACAGGGCTTTACATTTTTTTTTTTTTTTTGCCATTTTTCAATGAAATTGTACCACATCCTCCCTCAAAAGGCGTTGACTGCCATTTCCCTCTACACCAAGCAACTCTCAAATTTTTAATTTGGGAAATGATACATGCACACAGGTTTACACCCCTCTAACGGTGTAGCATCACCCTGTTCTACACGCTCCAATAAGGCGACAATTCTTCCTCTATCCCATATTTGTCTCTGCCTACTACGCAACTTTTCAGCCATAGACCCTTCACCCACCCAGTAGAAAAAATATACATGTACCAGAGGAGCAGTTGGCCTCGAAACTCGAGCTCTTGAACCACAATGGCTTCTCCTTCTTCCTCTCTAATTCAAAATTCCTGTAGCACAGTGATAATCTCAGTCTTTTTTCTCAAAATTTTCTTGGTAAGAACAACCATACACATTGTCCCTGCCTCTCTTTCTACATTCCTATCTACTCGAAAATGCAAAAGTAAAAAAGGAAGAAGAAGAAATTCCCCATTTTTCTGACCAAATCTTGCTGCATTTGTGTGTTTTTAGTGGGTTCGAAGTTTTATTATGTTTTATTATTTTCTTGTGGGTTTAAAGTTCTGGAAACAATATGTAATGATGGTAACTTTGTGAACTTCTTTTTGGAAAGTAGCATTGTAATATGGTTCTTCTCACTCTTTCTTTCTTTTCTGTGTATAAAACTGCAGTATTAGGTCTGCTGTGGACTAGATAGCTCCTGAACTGCATCAGCACTTTTCAGGTTTTCTTTTAAAAGCAAAATCGAATCTTAAAAAATCTGAGTATTCCTTTTTAATTACCTTTGGCTGCATCACTTTCTTTTTCTCTTCATTCCTAAAATGCTGTTTCTTCCTGCTCTCATGTGAGTTATATATGTAAAAAAACTCAATTTTCTTGATGTTTGAACTTGCATTGAACAGGTTTTTGTAGTGTCTACTTGTTTATCTTTTATTTATCTTTGTTTTCATCAGGTAAATCTTGATCTAACTTGGAAATTTCTCTGCAACAATTTCTTTGTATTCTTCTTCCAAATTTCTAGTCTCAAAATGCCTCTATACCATGGATCCAGGCCAAAATGGTGGGATTGCTTAATTATCTCAAGTGCCCCTAAATGGTGGACCAATTTTCTAATTGGTCCCACTTGACTCTCCCTTGATATCATACTAGTCCATTGGGTGGCTAAAAATTGCCAAAAATAATCCTGTTCATGTCATTGTCCGTTTCTCGTGACAGCAATAATACTATATATGAAGCATGCCTGAAATCATTCATTATTCAATGCTGCAAAAATTAAATAATCCTTAATGCACTCTCCTTGATTAGACATTAGGACAAGACATTATACTGATAATATGCTATTTAGTTATATTGTGGTTATAATGTTTTGATTGAGTTATGTGACAATGAATGCTTCATGTGCATTTATTTACATTAAATTCTTCACATTTCTCTGAATCTTTCATGTGTCCATTAGCTTGTCTATTTGCAGGATTTGTGGGGTAGGGAGCATTTGAGTTGAAAAATCTTTACAACCCAAGTTCACTGTGTGGACAGGAAGGAAGTTAAGATATGCAGACTCCTAAAGCAAGGTAATTTTTATTGGCTTCTAATGAATGTTACTCTTCTTTTAACAGTTCATCAGGTAAGTTGTTTTCTGGATTTGTAAATCTCGTGTCCTTATTTTCTTGAAAATGAAATGAATATTGGGGTGAATGAATTTGGTGCTGTTTTTTACTACACTGGAAATTATTTTTTCTCAAGAAATTAACTGCTTGGAATATGTTGTTCCATAACCGGTAGTAGTTTTCTTTATCTGTTATGTGCTCCTGACACAGATGAGTGTATTTGTGGGTGTTCATTTTTCTTTCTACTTTTTCTATGAAGCATTCTTTCACAGAAAAAATTTCGGTTGAATTCCGTTTTTTCTGGCTTTTCAAATATTTTATCGTTTGACTTGCCTGATGATTCTTTGGAGTAATGGGAGCAGCTGATTTGTTGAAAATATAGGCTTCATGCTTATTCAGAAACATATATGTTTCACGTGGAAATTGTGTAGGACCATGTTGATGACAGAAAATGATTAAGAGTAAACTTTTTAAAATTATTTAAACTAACTTTCTTTTTGTTTGATTACCTCAAAATACCCACATCTCCGTCCCCTTTCCTTCTTTTGCTTGTCTTCTTCGTCTTCCTAGTCCCCACCACCGTCACCATAACCCCTCCTTCCAGAGGGCAGGTGGGATGGAGATGCAGGGGTGCCTTAGCAGGGAGAAGATGGGGTTTGGATAGGGGGTGGGAGGAAGAAACATGAATTGGGAAAGGATAATGTACTTTTTAGTAAAGACAAATTAGATGTTTAAGATGGAAAGGTCTATTAACCAGTATTTTTGTAGTAGGTTATCTTTCACTTTGACTAGTGAAAAATGTCTTTCTACAGAAATTCACCTTGTTTTATGCACTTCTACTGCTTCTGATGTAATATTTGCTACCGACAGTGCATCGAAGAATCTTGTTTCCTTTTACTCCAACTATATTTTTGAACTATAGTCCGAATTTTGTCACTCGTTAGGGCAACGCTACACTGTAACATTAAGCATTTATTGAAATAATTGTGTGCTTGTGTTTCTTTTCCTTTCCTTTCCTTTCCTTCTGGATTGATTTGAAGTTATTGATGAGACAGAAGTTATAATTCCTGTTCCTGTGATTGAAACAGAAAGTACTTTTAACAATTTGCATGAATCTGGAAATTTTGTTTGTCTAAATAGTCAGATTTATGAGCATTAACCATATATTTTGCAGATAATCACAATGTTTTCAAATTTCAAGCCTTTCTTAACTTTCATAAAATGCTTAGTAGAAACATTCTTTATTTTGCTAATTGTTGTACAACTCCATTTATAATATTACCATTCTTTCTTATGATATCCATAGAATTCTTCTTATATGCTTCCATAACTTGTGATTATATTTCATTAGTCTTGACTTCTTATCCTAACGAATTTCTTCACTCAAGTTGAAAGCCATATAATATCCTGTTACTACTTTGGTACACTACCAAATTTTTGTAGAGACTTTTCTGTCATTTACATGGTTTTGTCCAGTTATATTAGCAGTGACGTTGACATGTGATTATCGTTGATTATTTTCTTCTGCTATTTCCAAATCTGTAATATCTCCTGGCTAAATGTTCTGCACTTTTTTTGGAGCAGAAAAACTTTTATTGGAGCACCGCAAAAGATCTCTCCTCGATCTATTTCCTCTGAAGTGCCTCGTAAGACCTCTCCTCGAGCTGGTTCCTCGGAAGTGTCCCAAAAGATTTCTCCTCAAGTTGTGCGCCAACTGAAGACAGCTGCACGAGATTCAGATGAAGCTGCCTCTTCGTCAAATCTGTCGAGCAGGATTCCAAAAGAGAGAAGTCCTAAAGTTGCCGATCACAGGCTATCCAAAAGCCCAGTGTCAGAGGTACCAAAAATAAATATTAAATACCTACTTTTACATCTCAAAATGGAACAAAAAAAGGATGAAATCTGGAATTCTGCTGCATAAAACATTGGCATACCCTGATCGCTTCTCATTCTTAATGTTAGCTAAAAGTTCATGAGAAAAAGTAAATTCCACCTCAAGGTTTTTATTAATAGTAGATATTGGTGTGGTATATGAATTTCATTTTATTGGAGCTCTGTATTGTTGCAAATTAGATTAAGATAATTTGGCTCTCCTCTCCTGTTCAACTTAATGTGGCCATTGTTTTTTTATGATTCTTAGGTTGCATGCATATAGTGATTGTCAGAACGCCATTGTGTTGTATCATTAACTATGCCATAATTTTTGCACTAACATGAGTTCTATAACAGGTGTGGAATAATAGCTAGAAACGAAAGTGAAGAATGACTAAGGCATAATGATGTATCAGAGACTGAATACTAACCTTGTTTGTGTTTGTAATCACGTTGACTCCGTATTGTTCCCTTTTTCTGTGATTGTGTTCACAGAGCATGTCATTGACATTTTATTAGTTTTGAAAGTTGTTTCGTTCAACCTTTGGACATTATGTCATGGATTTTTCTCAGGTCTTGTTGACTATTGAGTTAGGATCATCAGTACAAGTTCTTTTGAAGTGCAAATTTTCGATTTTATTGCTATGATAACACGTTTCAAAAATAATTACTTCATAAATTCTTTAATAGTCTTTTTGTATCATTTTGCAGAAGAAACGTCCAAGCATAGTTGCTGAACTAGAACATCAGATATCTCAGCTTGAGAATGATCTAAAATCTGTCAAGGATAAGCTATGCTCTTCGGAAGCATCAAAGAAACAAGCGCTGAAAGATGCAGAGGAATCAAACCAGCTGCTCTTGGCCCTATCATCAGAGCTCGAAGAGTCCCAAAAGCAACTTTTGGAGCAGTCGAACTCTGAGAAAGGCCACATAATTGAGATTTGTAAGAATTCTGAAGAACAAGATCAGACATTAGAATCTGAACTTGATTCTATCAAAAAGGGTCAGTCGGTTGATTCAACTGCATTAACCTCTGCCCTAAATGAGATCAAGCAACTTAAAGTGCACCTTGAAATGGTAGCAGAATCTGAAGCTACCCAGACGAAGAACTCAGAATTAGCACAAAGTGAGCTCCATAAGCTAAAAGAGAACCTCGGTGAAACTCTTTCAATTGTGGAAGATATGAAGAAACAGCTAAGAGACTGCAAAGAATCAGAAGCTGGTGCCCAAGTACTTGTAGGAGAAACATTAATGCAACTGGAAACAGCAAAAAAGACAGTGGAGAGCCTCAGATCGGATGGATTTAAGGCCATTGAAGCATATGATGCTATAGCTTCTGAGTTGGGCCAGTCAAGAGCTCGCATTACCTTTCTGGAAGAGCTTGTTAGCAAACTCAAGTCTGGTATCAGTGATTCTCAAAACGTAAGTGACTGTAAAACTGATCTCAAAAGTAAAGAGAATGAAAAAACTGAAGAATCCATTGAAGCAGAAGTTATTTCTGTGAAACTTGAAGTTGAACGATTAAGACATGCTTTAGAAGCAGCTGAAATAAAATACAATGAAGAGCAATCTCAAAGTGCAGAACAGATGAGAAGTGTTTATGAATTGATGGCAAAGTTAAAGTCCATATCAAGCCAGAGAGAGGCTGAGCTTGAGTCTAAGCTATGCCGATCCGAAGATGAAATTGAGGAGATGAAGGCAAAACTGATGGACAAGGAAACTGAATTAAGAGGTATCTGTGACGAAAATGAGCAGCTTACAACTAGGCTTGAAAGTTCGATGTCAGATCAGCGAGAATATGAACTGGAAAAGGAGCTTCAGAAATCAAAGAACGACATGGAGAATTTGAGAGCCAATTTGATGGATAAAGAAACTGAGTTGCAATATGTAGCAGAGGAGAATGAAACACTGAAGTTGAAGATAAAGGAAATCAACATGGGTAACCTAAGTGATGAATTTGTGTCTGAAGTTGAGGCAGCAAGGTGTGCAGAGCAGGAGGCTCTTATGAAGGTTGGGTACATGACAGAGGAAGTTGAGAAGAGTAACAGGAGGACTGCTAGAATGACTGAGCAGCTGGAAGCGGCTCAGGCAACCAATGCAGAAATGGAAACCGAGTTAAGGAGGCTAAAGGTTCAGTCTGATCAGTGGAGGAAGGCTGCAGAGGCTGCTGCTGCCATGCTTTCGGTCGGAAATAATGGGAAACTCATGGAGAGGACCGGATCAATGGACAGCAACTATAGTCCTAGGACGGGAAAGATAGGTTCGCCATATGCAGAGGATGTTGACGAAGATCAGCTGAAGAAGAAAAACACCAACATGCTTAGAAGGCTCGGGGTCTTGTGGAAGAGGCCACAGAAATAGAAGCAGAGCTCACAAATGACGTATGATCTTTAGTTACTACAACTACTTGGAGTCCCTTATCACTAAGATGCTTCAAAACTATTCGAAGCGCTTAGTTGTTAAATAGAACCTTTGCTGTTTACTCATCTCTTCCCTATCCTTCTTTAGAATGTCTGCATATTTTGCTCGTTGCAAATAAGAATCTTGGTTTCTTCATTTGCAAACCCGATATTTCTATTCTATGTATGATAGCTAAAGAAATTGAATGAATTTCCAATTGATATATTGACATGAATGATTTATAAGTATATATACTGGCAAGGGAGATAAATCCTACTAATTTTGTCTATACAGTGGCAAATAGAATCAGCTAAATAAGGAGACAATTATAATAGAATTACAATTAAAGAAATAATAGAACTCTCTAATAATACTCTGCTAACTTTGTGCTCTATCATGCCCTCGCAAGCGTAAGGGTTTGGGAAGGACACTAAGCTTGGATCGATGAATTAGGAACTGCTTTCGAGCTAGAGGTTTAGTGAGTGAGTCAGCAAGTTGGTCCGTAGTATGAACATGCGAACTGCGAAGCAACTTGCTAGAAACTTGATCACGCACAAAATGAAAGTCAATGGCAATATGTTTCATACGTAAGTGAAAAACAGGATTGGAGCATAAGTAGGTGGCTCCAACGTTGTCACAGTAGATTGTTGGAGGAGTTGGAATTGATACAGCAAGTTCACGCAGCAAGTTAGTGAGCCAATTCACCCCAGCAGTAGCAGCAGCAATGGCACGATATTCGGCCTCGGTTGAGGAGCGGGCTATAGTGGATTGTTTCTTAGAGCTCCAACTAACAGGATTGGAGCTAAGAAATGCAACATAGGCGGATGTAGAGTGACGTGTATTAGCATCACCAGCCCAGTCGGTATCGGCAAAGGCATGAAGTGCAAGAGGGGATTGAGTTGAAATGAAGACACCATAATGGGAGGTTCCCTTGAGATACCGAAGAACTCGTTTAACAGCAAGCCAATGATTAGAAGTTGGTTTATGCATGAATTGAGCTAACTTGTTAACGGCATGGCTAACATCAGGCCGTGTAAGAGAGAGATACTGAAGTGAGCCAAGTACTTAACGATACTCAGTTGGATCATGTCCAGAGGAACCATCATCAAGTTTAAGCATTTCCGAATTGGTCAGTAGAGTACTAACTTTCATTGACATAGGAACAAACCATTGGAAGTCCGAGTTGTTTCAACACCCAAGAAGTAGCTGAGTTTGCCAAGATCTTTGAGAGAAAACCTGTTGGAGAGCTGACTGGTGAATTCATGAAGAGTTGGAGGATGATTGCTGGTGAGCATAATGTCGTCCACATTCACAAGCAAGTACATGATACGAGTTCCTGAAGTGTAGATAAAGAGAGAGGTATCACTCTTAGAGTTAATAAATCCATAGGCAAGGAGAAAAGAACGAAGTTCATTGTACCATGTTCGAGGAGCTTGACGAAGACCATAGATTGCTTTATGTAATTTACAAACATGAGAAGGATATTGAGGATCAACAAATCCTTGAGGTTGCTGTACAAAAACACATTCAAATAGAATGCCTTGTAGGAAGGTATTATTAACATTCAGATGATTCAAAACCCAATCACGAGTAACGACAATAGTTAGAACAAGGCGAATGGTGGCTGGTTTTACAACTGGGCTAAAAGTTTCTATAAAGTCCATTCCCGATCGTTGATGAAACCCTTTTGCCACAAGACGTGCCTTATAGCGAGCAACAGAGCCATCCGGGTTCCTCTTGATCCGATAGACCCATTTACGCCTGGCAATGTTTTGTGTAGATGAGAGTGGAACAAGAGACCAAGTTTTGTTTTTCTGAAGAGCAAGAAATTCATCTTTCATGGCATCACGCTAATGAGAGTGCTTGTTGGCTTGGGTAAATGATGAAGGTTCTGTTTGGGAAAGGGAGGGGGAAGAGATAGTGGTATTTAGAAATAAGAGTTGTTTTGGTTTGTATATATTATTTTGAGAACGAGTGACCATGCGAGATGGTATATCTGGTTGATATGAAGGGGAATTAATAGCTTCAGTTTGCTGGACAGTTTGGTTGATTTCGTAGCATGGGAAGGATGATTCTACAGGGTTAGGATCTGCACATGTGGTAGAGGGAGAAGTTGAACTACTTACCTGTGTTGGAGAGTGTTGAGAAGCAGCCTTAGGAGAGAGCGAAGTGGAAACAACTTGTTGAGCAGGAAATGGATGGGTAGATGGAGTTTTTGGGAACAAGTGTGGTGCAGAGGGCGTTAGGATGATAGAGTCATGATCGTCTTCGGCGGGAGCTGTGATGTGGTCTAAGTTCTTGTCGGTAAAAAATGATAGATACCTTGAAAATGTTTTTGAAGAGATGCTTAGGTCAGGATATGAGTTAGTTTTGTAAGGAAATAGTTTCTCAAAAAAAAAAAGGTGTCTAGATACAAAGAGACGATTTGAGGGAGGATCAAAGCACAAAAATGAGTGATGAGAAAGGGAAAAGCCGAGATACACACATGGTCGTGAGCGAGGTTCGAGTTTATGGGAGTTATATGGGCGAAGCTAAGGGTAATAGAGACATCCAAAGACTCTTAGGGAAGTGTATTTGGGTTTATGGCCAAATAATTTCTGATAAGGTGTATCATGGTTTAGAACTGGTGTAGGTATTCTATTAATGAGGTATATTGCACTTTGGAAAGCATGATACCAAAAACAAAGAGGGACAACAGCATTGTGGAGAACCATGAGATCAGTTTCCACAATGTGACGATGTTTACGTTCAGCAGAGCTGACATGTTCAGGTGTGTAAGGAGGAGATGTAAGATGTTGAATTCCATGTTGGGTTAAGTGGTGAGAAAGTGCCTAATACTCTCCACCACCATCTGTGTATACAATTCTAATTTTTGTGTGAAAGTAGTTTTCAATGAGTTTGTTAAAGTTTTCAAAAACCTTAAGCACATCAGATTTCAACTTTAGAGGATATAACCAGGTGTACTTTGTGAAGTAATCTATAAAAATGACATAATATCAAAAATTTCCGAACGAAGTCACAGGGGCAGGACCCCAAACATCTGAATAAATAACTTGAAATGGTTTATTAAAGATAATAGAAGAATTTCGAAATGATAGTTTATGACTTTTGTTACAAATACGAGAATCACGAACTTTATTTGTAGGGGAATCTGTTGAAGGAATTTTACTGTCAGCTAGGATTTTCTTTTGAATTGGGGGAGAAGGATGACTAAGACGTTGGTGCCATAGTTGAGAAAAGAGAGCAACTGAGGCAGAAAGAGTGAGGTAGGACGGCTTCGTAGTTAAGGCTGAGGATGACCACTCATACAAGTTGTGTCTACTCTGGCCTTTCGCCAAGGATGCCCATGTATTCAAGTCTTTCACAAGAAAATAGTTAGGAAAGAACTCAATTGAAGTATTATTTTGTTTGCAGAATTAGGAAACAGATATTAGGTTCTTTTTTATTAAAGGGGCACACAAAACATTGTCTAATGTAAAGGAGGCATCAGGGGAATCAATTGAAGAAGAACCAACATGAGAGATAGAGATGCCATTACCATTTCCTACTACAACATCCTCATTTCCAACATAATCAGAGTGCATAGAGAGATTCTGGAGATCGGATGTAATATGATGTGTGGCTCCCGAGTCCAAAACTCAATTGTTATTGGAATAACTTGGTTCTCCTTCGACAAGATTTACTTGAGGCTGAGAAGAATGAGAAGAAAGCTGTCCACGAGAGCGACAGGTCCTTGCACTATGTCCCGGTTTATCACACAATTGACAGATAATGCGAGGTTGGCCTTGGTTCCTCTGATAAAGATTTGGATTCTGTGAAGGTGAGTATGACTGGAGATAAGAGGAATTCATACCTTGTCCATAAGGTCGCTGCCAATTGGTTTGCATATGATTAGGCTGAGAATTCTGTCCATATACATTGCTATCTGAACCATAAGTATTGTTGCTGTAGCCACCACGATAGCTTCATTGACCACTATGATGTCCTCCTCGACCACCACGATATTTTTGTGCTAGCTGTGCAGTGACTTGAACATCTTCTTCCTTTGCCTCTCCATGGTTGTAAATTAATTCTTCATCAAGCAATTTATCATAGAGATCTTCAAAGGTGATAGGTGTGTCACGAACACGGACCGCTACCGTTAATTCTTTAAATTCATCACCCAAACCATTTAAAGTATAGGACATGATTTGAACATCATTCAGAGGGTGTCCAATGGCTACGAGATCATTAGTAAGGATTTTCACCCTGCTCATATATGTAGCCACTGTCTTTCCTTCCTTCTTGTTTGACATAAGAGATGACATAATGGAGAGCATTCGAGTGTTTGAACGATTAGCAAAACTAGTTTCCAGTTCGTTCCAGGCATCTGCAGAGGTGGTACAGTTGTTTATCATCAGGCTGATTATGCTGTGAACAGTGGCCTGAATTCCAAGTAGCACCAATCGATCCCGACGAGTCCAAAAAGAATAACCAGAATCAGTTTTCTGTGGGCAAGGATAAGTTCCATCAGCAAACCCAAAGAGTCCATAGCCAAAGAGAAGATTGGTCATCTGGGACTTCCACGATGAATAATTTCCACCATTTTTTGCAACCTTGAAGGGAATCTGAGAGGAGGCATTAAGAGATATTAGGTTTCCATTGGCAGGAAACATATTACCATCAGCCATAGCGTTTATAGGTGTTGAGACGATCGTCGGCTCAGACACTGTTGCTGAGGCTGTTGCTTTTGTGACAGGAGTCTGGGATTCTTCCATTGCTATGATAAAAATGAGGGAACAGAGCTATGGTAGGCAAGAGGATCAAGCTCTATTCACGATAGAGGGAGCTCTTATACCATAAAGAAATTGAATAAATTTCCAATTGATCTATTGACAGGAATGATTTACAAGTATATATACTGGCAAGGGAGATCAATCCCACTAATCTAGCAATGTCAATCACACAAATTTTGTCTATACAGTAGCAAATAGAATTAGCTAAATAAAGAGACAATTATAATAGAGTTACAATTAAAGAAAGAATAAAACTCTCTAATAATACTCTGCTGACTTTGTGCTCTATCAATAGCAATTTCTATGACAATATAATTTTATTTGCTTTAATCTTGTCGAATTTCAATTCACTCTATGTGCCTAACGGCCTTGATCTTAAAATTCACAGAAATTGTGACAAAGGATAAAAGTTGTTTAGCTGACAACGTAATGGGATCATCTTAATACCATGCCCGTCTTCGTCCCATGTATGGATGGAACAGTATTATGAAAAAGAAGTTAAAATAATCGAGATTTTACGAGTTTTAAGGAAATTTGCTATGTTTAGGAGTTGCAGAGGAGAATAATTAGATGAAAAGGTGTGATAATATGAAAATAAGTCATTTTTCTAGTGAAGAAACTCACCATCTAGGCAAAAAGTTTTGAAATAAAAAAAGAGTTTTCTTGGGGCATAGGCAGTTGGGGTTTTTGAACCAAGGGAGACAACAATTGGGTCATCCTTCAAGTTGTCAAATCTCATGGGTCTAGACCAGTTTTGATATCAATTGGATTTTGGGCTAAATTGAATAAAATATGGTTGCTTTCTTTCATTAAGGCTGTATAAATAGCTGGTAAAAATTGGTTGTAGATGGATTATGGTTCTCTCATATAACCTCCACCATATCAAGGCCAGTTTAGAGACTGAAATCATTGCTTGTGGGGCTGACCTGTCCTGAATAGCACGCGGGCCGAGACGAAGAACATGATCCCATCACAAATTTCCCGCTTTGTTTTTTAAAAGTTTTTCAATCTAATTCGTATAAAATATAAAATAATATTAAGATGTTAATTATTTCAATATTCAGAAACATGATATTACAAATCATTGCAACTTTTGAGCAACTATTCATCACATAAGTTATAGAATTCTTGACATATGTAAGTGGAACAAATTTCAATTAATGAACATAAAAATCACACTTAAAACATTAGGCAGCATAGGCAACGACTGGACTCCTCACTTGATACATTCCATCATCCCACACCAAAGAACCAGACAACCTGCTCGAACTCAATTCTGCTTCAACTGTAACAACAAATGTTTGCTTTTGCCCAACAGATTTGAAAGAAAGAACCGAAGGTACAACCTTAATACTGAGTCCAGACGGCGCCACAACAACTGCTGTGTACGTGGCTACTGGCGAACCGACATTTGTGACTATTCGATGGAAGACACGGGTGATAGAAGCACCAGAGGTTGTAGATAATGCAAAGGACGGATAGTTTAGATCCCACACTGTACCATTGTTAGCTTGGGTGCAAGTGCTGTTATCTCCAGTAATAAGACTCAATTGCTTAGTGTTGTAACCTTGCCCACATAAAAATTTGATGTAGTCATTTTCTCCCAAATCGTATACCAAACCGGGACTTTTAGCCTTCACTGGATTAATATGACCGGAACCATAAGCAAATTCGCCGTCTGCGTTGATTGTCACATTCATTGGAGTAGCTGGAGAAATTAAAGAAAACATTGATTACTTTCTGTTACAACATCAACATTAAGTTGTGGAACCTAATTACTGTAGCTCAGTATGCAAATTGACCTTTTAAATTTTGATTTTGCCCTAATTTGCCTTATAAATAGGAACCGTCATTATGCTTTTGTACTACCATCATCAAAAAGAGAAAGAAAGGTTGTAGGATATAGGTGTACGATTTTTCTTATAATTTTCAACATAGTGAATTACTGCAACGACAAAAGAAGACGTAGTGTAACATTGAGGTGATCATCTAAATCTTTCGTTTCTTTAATTCTTATTTTTAATTGATCGCTGTCGGTGGAATATAATTAGAGTTTTTAATTCTCAATAATCACAACCCTCTAAATTTTAGGCCATTAAATAGGGAAGTATTCAAGGAAGGGAATTAACTACCAGTTGTCATCAAAGCAGACTTGATGGCAGCAGGAGACCAAGTTGGGTTAAAGGATTTAACGTAAGCAGCTGCTCCGGTGGCATGAGGACAAGACATGGATGTTCCAGATATAATGTTGTATGGAACAACTCTAATATCTCCTTCCAATCCAGTAACTGTAGTTGCTTCTGACCATGCAGCAACAATGTCAACTCCAGGTGCACTTAGATCAGGCTACATGAATGCAAAAAGGTAACTAATTTAAGTAGTGAAAAATTAATATATCATACTATTGTAATATTATTTCATTCAATTCAGCTATCCAACTTAGGTCGAAGGCCAAGAATCCATCCATATGGGAAGTCTCATACCGAGATGATGTCTCTTGTAATTGGATTTGGTCCTCTTGACGAGAAGGAAACAACAAAGGGGGCTGATTTCTGTTGTGCTTCGACACTCTTAAGAATTACAGCAGTCGCATTACTGCGTTGTTAACAATATATATATTTAGTTTAAATTTTGTAAAAGTACGCTAAAATATAAATTGTGTGGAGAAATGAAAAGGGGGGTGATTTGAATTATATATTTACCTTGTCGTGTTGATATAGTTAAAAACTTCGGTACCATCAGTTGATGCCAAGTACGATGCCGATAAGGGAAAGGAGAAGGCAAAATCTTTGAATCCGTCATCTTGCATTATAGTTCCGGTTGCACCAGCGACTAGTGTTGGTTCTCCATCACCTAATGTATCACAGAGGACAATGGTTCCTTCTACCAGTTTTTTGTCTAATGTGTCGGGATCGCAATACCTACATTTATGCATCATTAATATTCACCATAGAAATCGAAACAAAAATAATGAAAATTAGTTACTTTCTTGAGGATCTTTTCTATATTCTTTCTACCTCGATTCGGAGCCCTCAACACCTGGTGCAGGTACATTTCCACCGTAGACTAATGAGTACATCTCATCTTTGACATTAAATGTGTTTACAGAAACCCCTGAAATTAAAAGTTTAATTACATAACTAGGTTTATATCAAATTTAAATAAGAAAAATAACTGTGTGATAAAATTTTTTTTTTTCACCTCATAAGTTTTGCCATTCCCCAACTGGACCTGTGTCAAGAATTTCCTGTCTATGACACTCGCAGCAACTGAAAGGGACCAAGGTGAGAAATTTGTAATGGATTCAGGATCAGGGCCTGAATTACCAGCAGAATTTGAAGTGAGTATTCCATTTTTCATAGAATGGAATGCACCAATGGCAATCGGATCATCAAAATAATCTGAAGGAAAAGACCCTCCTACTGAAAGTGAAATTATGTCAACTCCATCAGAAATTGCATCATCAAACGCTGCAAGAATATCAGCATCCGAACAACCATCAAACCAGCAAATTTTGTACACTGCAATACGTGCAGAAGGCACCCCTCCTCGAGCTGTTCCCGTGCCAAGACCCAACAAGCTTGCCCCTTTCACGAGGGCTCCAGCCGCTGTGGATGCCGTGTGTGACCCATGGCCCTCGGAATCCCTAGGTGAGGGAATATCGGGATAGCTAATGTTTCCTTCACTATGATAAAACTTCGCTCCAATTATTTTGCTGCAAAAACATGATTCACTTCGTGTTAGAGAAGTTGAGACTCTAACATAAGCTTTTTAGATAAAGGTGGTTCACCAAGTACGACTCATTGCACAACACAGTATTATAATTTAATTTAACTGCATAATTGAGGCAGCTTACTTGTTGCAAGTGAAATTAGAGGCGGCTTGGCAACTTCCCTTCCATTTACTTGGAGGAGGACCGAAACCTTCATCACTGAAACTCTCCGATTCAGGCCAAATCCCAGTGTCTAACATTCCAATAATAATGTCACTCTCAATTTGTGTTCTTTTAACTTCCTGAGGGAAGCCCATGAAGTCCCACGATCTCGTTGTGTGGAGTTGTTTTTTGGTGCTAGGGAACACAGAAACTACTCCTTCCTTGCCTGAGTTTGGATTAAATACATATAAAAATTAGGGTATAAGCATAAGAAATTCACTCATGCACAAATTAATTAGTTCAGAGTTGACATACTAGCAATTATCTTCTTTTCTTCCTCAGTCATCTTGGCAACAAAGCCATTGAAGCTTTTACTATAGCTGTAGAGCCAAGATTTTGATGCCCTTTCACTGAATCCATCACACACATACAGTACAAGTTAAAATTTATTTAAACTATAAAATAAAATCCAGAGTTAGGAGCTGGCTGGACTTGACCTCCAGCTAAAGGTAAAATAAAAACAGAACTTTCTCGGCCCTGTTTGTTGCTCATTTTTTTTTGGAAAAACATTGTTTAAAATAGTGAATTTTTGTAGAATGTGTGGTTAAAAAGTAGGAAAAGTTTTAGATTTACGTGTATAATATTTTATTATGTAAATGTGTAGTTGAAAATGAGGACGTAGAAAAAAAGAGCTTTGAAATAATGAACATAATCTGAGGGCGGGAGTACGTCCAACATATAATTAGATTTCTCATGTATTTTCCTATACATACCTGCCCATGACTGATTGTAGCATGTTCAAGTGCATTGAAGAAATGGAGAAATCGCCCTTGGGAAGATCACCCATGTATACAATGAATACCTGCATGCAAATCTTAATATTTTAGTGACAAAGTTAACAATTCATTTGTCTTTTTCTTTATACATATATTTACACAAACATGACTAGATTTTATATATGCATGTGCATGTTGATATATACACGAGAAAAGAAATTCAAAACGTGCCTTTTCATTGGCATCAGACTGTCCACTGCAGTTAACCAGCAGAGTGCAGACGAGAGTTATGAAGAGGAGAGTCCGCGAATGAGAAGTTTGAGAAGCCATAAAGAATATTTGCTAAAAACTGGGATTACTGAAATGCTTATAATTCATGCATGTTATCTATGAATTTATATGGACGGATAATTTTTTTTCATCGTATGGAATGTTGAATAAATATAGGTATTCCCGCCTATCCGCCTATGCCATTGTACAGACCAAAGCCGGCATTGTCTGAGAGGCTTAAGTTTGAAATTTACGTTGTTAATGTCGAACAGAAGGAACTGCCAAATTATTTTGGATTGTTTGTCTGAAAATTTGAACGCGTTATTTTTGGATTTGCCAGGTAATTATTAGTCTTACTAGTGCTAAGCAACCCTAAGAGTAAGAAAAACGGAAGCAATTATTTCTCTAATGGTCCGTCTGATACGCAAATGTGAAAAGGAATTTCAATTCCATATTAGCTGGGAGATAAAAATCCACCAAACTCATAGAAATTCGTTTTCCATGAAAATAAAGAAAATACAGCTTAAAGTGGTTGTACCTTGGAATTCGATTTCCATTTCCACGTTACAATCAAACGGTCAAAGTGAAATTCGTTTTTTCTCGAATGTGACATTTTTCAGGAATTCATTGCAATCAAACAAAGCCTAATTTATTTTCTTCTTGCTCGACTATGCTTAAACGACTAATTTTCTAGAAAAATATTTGTTTTTAATTAAAAGTAACGTTAAAAATTACGATTACAAAATAAAGAATTTGAAATAAAGTTTAACTTGTTTATTAGCACAACCAACCTTGCTCAATTTTATGTTTGACATAATAGTTGTCAATTTTATTAATGATAAGTTCAACGGCTCCCTGATTTGTAAATGATTAGTTATTCAAATATATTTTCTCAAATATGGAAATATATACATATTTCAATTGATATATCAACTCAGGGGCGTATTCAGCTAGGCCAACTCCACCCCCATTTAGATATATATATATTTTTTATTTTTTTAAAAGTTTTTCTTCACATATTCATCCAATTTTATTTTATTTTATTTTTTGTCGGTCCTGACTCTCCTATATCAACTCATACATGTACACTAATATCAGCGCGGCAATGTTTCAATGTTGTTAATTTGTCAATGGTGATGCATTTTTGGGATTCTAGATGACAATGCGGTTGAAAATGTATGAGTTGTCAAAAAAATGTTGATTGCAAAAATAAGTTGTTTTTCAAACTGTTCAATGACAATTTATCACGTTGTATGTTGTCAACAAGATTGTCATCCATAATTGCACACCAAGTATGATTGTAATTACGATAGTCGCCATGCAATGTCAAAGGACAAAATAAATAAAAGTAAAACCTCTCTTCGTTGATTCAATTGCACCTCAATTTTATATTTAAGATGCCCTAAAATGTCCTAGCACGTGACAAGCAAGCTATCGTGATGTGCCTTGGGGGACCTATGCATGCCTATTAAAGGTTGAAAGACACTCAAATGTATGTAGGCCTTTCATGACTCAAATAATTTTGGACGTGATGAGCTCATGGAGAAAATGATTGTAGTGAGTTAATAATGGGTGGAGCTGAGCACGAGTCACCTCAAAATGATTGGCGCGGTTTGCTTTGTGACTCTATATACAATATGCAATTTGAAAACTTAAACTTAAAATTGCATATTTACACACACACACAACGTTCTTGGTCCACACTTTTGGGTACCCGTAGTGTCACCCAATTGTGGGTCGTAAAAGGACACGTAGGACTAATAATACAACAAGTCCCAGAATCCTACTCATGTCCATGAGTCTTAGCGAGTAATGTTATATGTAAGCAGCCTATGTGACAATGACTCTACTGTCACATAGGCTACTATTTATCACAGTGCTTAAAAATAACATTATTCTTTAGCAAAATCATTCGCAGTGTTCAATGAGAAAGAAGAAGAAAAAAAAAATTATCTTTGACTTACTAGTTTAACTACAGGAAATACAAGGTGTTCGGTGGGGGATTAAAATTGGATTTTTAGTAGATCGTGATAGCAATTTTTGAAATATATGGTTGAAAAGCTGTGAGACCCATGAAAGATGTGGTTAATATTGATTGTTTGATTTGACTTAGATTAAAATATTATTTTAATCAGAAAGAAACGGGGCCAGAAATTAATTATGGGGAATTAGAAGGTTGTTAGGAAGGCAATGGATCTCCTGGTATGCTACTAGCATATACTGCAAATTTCCTAAATAGAAAAATATTTCTATATGCTTAGCAACAAATGAAAATAAAAATGCAGGTGACCTTAAAACATTCGAATGTGTCGTTTTGGGGCTCGTTTTCTTATATTTAAATTTTGTTTTTCGAAAAATGAGTTATGGATGAATGAATAGTACTTGTTGCTCTTATGAAATTTATGGTTAAACTCGACATTAACTTTAAAAAGCAAAATTTAATGAAAAGAAAATGAAACCCAAACAAAGGCTTCATTTTTAGTTGCTATAAAACAATTTTTTAAAATCAAATGGTACTTATGGATCCTAGGAAATGGTTAAAATTT
Source organism: Fraxinus platypoda (assembly GCA_903798405.1). NCBI lineage: Eukaryota > Viridiplantae > Streptophyta > Magnoliopsida > Lamiales > Oleaceae > Fraxinus > Fraxinus platypoda. The sequence goes on along the minus strand of CAIGRT010152496.1, from coordinate 6,521 downwards.
GGATTCTCTTTTATTGGCTCTCTACATTTTGTATTAGAAAGTCTTTTATACATATTGAAAACAATTCAAATTTTCAAGAGTAATACTATTTAGCAACTACTAGTGCTCAGCACCAGTACAATTAGACGTCATTAAATAATATATTCATTTAATTGCACTTATCATGAGTAACTCGAACACTGGTATTAAATATCATTATTCAATTTTCAAGCTAGATTGTAATATTATAAACTCAACATTTTTCACGCCCAAATCTCTCGAAAGATTTGGTCCGGCAAGAGCTGGAAACCTATCTTGAAATTGGTGCTCATTTCTCGCTGAAATTGTAAAGCTTAGTGATAAGAGAACTGGCCCCATTTAAATTATCATTTAATTATTCCTTCATTAGTACCCTCACACATTTTAATAATCACAAGATCTAAGACACAATCATGACAGAATATCTTGAAAACTAGCAATTCTTTAAAGTCATGGCGGGAATAATAGAATCGGATTAAAGTATAGAAAAGATAGTGTCATCCATTTCTTACCAGGCTACTATTTAATATTATATACCAAACATTTCATTGAACAAACACCGCCATTATCAAGTACTGATTCAAAAGTCAAAGTGTTCAGACTGGGAAGGGACTATGAAACATAATTGTCGATTCTCAGAATAAGCAGACAAAATAGAAAATACAACATGGTTTCTTACTTTGAATAAAAGAAGAAAAAAAGATATGAAATTCCATCAGTTTAGTGAAAAAGAAAAGGAACAAAGGAATGATTCAAGTGAATCAAGCCTCTTGATACAAGCAAAACTAATAATATATAAAATTAGAAATTTCTTCTTGCAAATCTTGATTTTTATAACTGAGTCTCTCTCTCTACATGAGAGGGCTTTTGAGAACTCCATGCCAAGATGTGGCAATTCCATTCATATGGTTAGTGTCCCCATTGCCAAATTGCTGCCATGGAAATCCCCACAATTCTCTTCTTTCATCTTCTCTTGCATTGTGCATTTCTTGCTTCACTCTTGTTTGTGCGGCACTTAGCTCTTCAATTTGCATGTTCGTCGTCCCACCATTTCCCAAATACCCCAGGTTTCCATTCCCGTAGTACAGATTGTGAAATTCATTTGGGGTCTCGAAAAATCCACCTCTAATCTCATCAAAAAGTCCAGAATCATAACAAGGGATGTTGGGGTTACCTGACATGGAAAAACCATGGCCGTCGAATCCCATTACTCCGGTGGTCTGATTTTGAAGCCTGGCAATTGCAAGGCTGAGATCATTGGAGTCATAGGATAGAGGTGTTAAACAAGAGCTAGAAGGACTAGAGGAATTTGTTGTCAATGGTTGATCATGACTTCTCTTTGCTGATGATCTTTTGTTCTTCCTGCACCCTCCACCCACTGGAACATTTCTCAATGTTCCACCTTTAGTCCAATATCTCCTGCATGACTTGCAGAAGTATCTTGGCTGGGAAAGACTGTAGTTATTGTAATAACAAAACTTGGTGTTGTTAGAGTCGCATCTAGGGCATCTTATGGATTGCTCACTAGGCCTTGGCTTCTTTTCTTGCTGTGGTTTTGCGCTGCAAACCAACATGCTTTCTAGTGTTTGGGAACCCATTTCCTGAACAACAACAAAGGAATTATAATTACAGAAAGAAAACCCATGTGGATTATTGAATCAAGAACCCAAAATCACTCTAAAAAATGAACCAAAATTGAAAAATATATCAAAATAAATCAAAAAATGACTTGTATATCCACCTGGTTGTGTCCCGTTGAAGGATCCATCCATGCAACAATCAAATCTCCTCCTGAATTGTGCAAGAAAAAAGAACAGATGGAGAATTGTTTTTTGAGAGAATTAAGGAAGTAAGCAATACAAAAGTTTGCAAGATAGCTCCACCCAAGCCTCTACATATACATATATATATAGAGAGAGAGAGAGATCGGGAGAGGAGAGAGGGAGTGTGTAAGAGACAATTCACACAGAGTAAGCTGTCAGCCAATTCTGTGATGGGACCCTCCCAGTGGCGTGGTTATGCAAATTGTCCCACCTACATTCTATTTCGCTGTTGGAGCGTTTTTGTCCTATTTGAATAAAAACCGGTTTATTTGCATATTATTTTTGCATAATTATCAGAGACGGTTGCGGACGGTTAAATTTCACCTGCGGTCACTGAACTTCTAGGAAAATCTTAAATGGGTTACTTAACTTCAATTTTAGAATATATTAATGGGGAGTGTGTGTGCTTGACCATGCCAAACTTGGATACATTGAACTACATATTGTCTTTGATTTTCCACCAATTTCCAACTTCATGTTCTAACACTTTCAAGTTTCAAGTGGCTTTATATGGATCAGGTGTACTAGTCTCTTCAAACCTTATTTTTATGGATGGGCCGCTCAACCCGATTTATCCAGAATTACGAGTCATTTTTTCATTTATCTCGTTCTCTCTTTTTATATTGGTACTGATTTTGTACTTGGGCTTGTTCACCCTCAATTGGTAGTGTCCGTTGGTTGTGTCAACCTTTGTCTTCTATATACAGCTCACTTCAACACAATTTACAAAAATTACAAGTCATGTAAAGTACGTTATGTATCTTGGGTTTAAACCTTGTTTGGACACTGAACTTATGGGTTTGAATTATTTTGGCCGTCCCGTTAGTTACTGTACTCAGCTTGGTCTTTGAAACTAATAAAACTTGCACGTGGTGGATGAAAACTCTTCGTGAAATAATTTGAGAGGTTAAATGGGAATAATATGCTTCACAAGATAAATTTCTACTATGACAATCAAATCTACTTTTATAATTTAGAATAATATAAGACATGCTTCATAATCCACTGAATTAAAATCAAACTTTGAGAAAAAAATCTCCAAAATCTAAGTTCCATCTACCACATGCAAGTTGAGTGTAACTTAACTTCAGAAAGGAGAAAACCATTTGTACAGAAAATAGTTCTACAGAATTCTGCCAGAAACTCACATGGGGGTGGGCCCCATGTGTATAAAATATTGGGAAAAAAAAACACCACCCACCCTGCTGTGGAATTATTTTCTGTACACACAGCACACTTCCTTCAGAAATTATTTCGTGCAGAATTTCTATCATCACATGAAAGTTTCGTTAGTTTTCACATGTGGGGTTGAGTATATAGCCCTTGTTTGGGCTCCATTATAATGAAATTTTGGGGAAAAAATGTATTTTGGAATAATATTTTTTGAAGAATTAATATGTGGTAAAAAATAAGAAAAAGTTTTGAATTTATGTGTAATATTATTTTATTGAAAAATTTGTAATTGGAAATAAGAGAAATAAATTTTGAAAATTAATGAAACTCAAACAAAAAGCCTAATGAGATGAGAAATTAGAAATTCAATCTAAATTTCGTAAAAAAGTTACACAATTCGAATTCAATTGAAATACTTGGATTCTAGACGGGGGAAAAATAGGCGTTTGTGGGCCCCTAGAATTGCAATTGGATATTCGTAGGGTTAGGTTTATATAGGCCAATGATGATGATAGAACAATGTGGGACATCCATTAGACAGAGAATATCCACTTTATTTTCATGCTTCCCTTCAAAATCCAATCCCAGTTGCGTTGCTTTCCTCCACATCGCCCCTCATTCCCACTTCTATTGATATTGGTATAGGGATCACTATCAAACTCCATTATAGCCATGTGCAACTCTGCGTATCGACCGGATTTATGTTATTCAAATATGTTTAATACTGTATCAGGAACGAAATTAGAAAAACAAAATTACATTTACATATTGAAAAAAACTACAATAAAAATTTTGGTTCAATCTCTTTTCCTTTCCCTCGCTCGTTAATCTATTTGATCGAAAATGAAATTTATCTCCGTTAAATCACTTGATCTTGGAATTGAAAGAGAAATATCTATTGTGCTAACTTGTAGCGATGCAATTATCCATCGAGCTCACCCCACACATAAAAAAAAATACGTTCCTATATTATCGTTGCAAAAGTCCTTGTTAGGGTTTTCATATACTTCTTATTTAATTAAGAATTTTAAAGCAACAATGATAATTTATTTAAAATAACAATTGGTTCTTATCCATAGAAACAACAACAAATGATAATCACGTGCAATCCAATGAAATGCTAATCAGCCACTAAAAGAAGATCGCAAATCCTAATACCTAAGCCATTTTGAAATCTTTCTCAATCCTAACAACATTAGTATTTTAGGGGGTCCAGTACTATAATTATTAATGGGTTGGTGGGAAAATCAATGTTATCAGAGACAAATATTCTAAGTATGTCATCATTCAGTTGTATGTTATAATAAACAGACAATGATTGATCCCACTTAGGATCCCATGACAATCAGCACCCCCCCCCCCGCACCCCCACTCACACACCCTCTCGCACAGCACCTCCTGTTGTAGTGAATATTTAGAGTTTTCGACGACTCGACGATTTGTATCCTATAAGTTTATCGAGGTGAAGTATCTTGAACACGTCTTCCCTCTTGTAAATATCGTTCCCCACTTAGGACGGATGGTCCACACCTCTATTCTGTCTCGATATGTAAAAGAATAATGACGTCAAAGGAAATTGAAGACAATTAAGTACAAACCAATTTTTCAAAAATAAAAGGGTTAAGGATTAGACGGTCAAATCGAAATAGTACGAATCTACAAATGAATCAAGTAATTCTTAGCATAAAATAACTTATTCTTAACGCGTTTTAAATTATTTTTTATTTATAAAATGTGACTTCATTATTCATTTTTCAATCGAATAGATTGATCGATTCGAATTTCAAAACAATGGTAGAATCCCCAAATTTGGTACAGATAATGTGGTGGGGCCCAGTGCAAAACTGTGGGACCATGAAGATCGTGGGTAATCAGCATCAGTCAAGGAAGTTGACTGGTCAATTAAAACACTGAGCAAAGTGAAAGTAGGGTTGGGAAACTGTGCAAATTGTGAAAGCATCTCTTGTGAAGAAAAGAATCTGCATCGGAAATAACCCATTTAATTTTGTTAAAAAAGAAAAAAGAAAAAAAAAAACGGGCCAATGAGAAAAAATGACTTTTGGGTATGCAGGGCCCACAATAAGTTTAGTGGGTGGTGGACAATGGGGCCCAGTTGATGATACCAATAGTACATGTGTCAGCCTAATTACAGCAACTGTAACATGTAAGTGAGGAATTGCACTGTCAAATCACACCTCATCTCCATTGGCTTTATGAGCGGGTCCATGTAGTTTTCCTGTCTTGTCTCTGTTGCCAAGTAAAGTATAAGGATCTATTTGATTGCAAGAGTGAAATTTGGATGGAAAGAAAATGAATTTCAGGAAATTGAATTGTCTAGAAATTGTTTTCCTGGGAATTGTCAATTAATTGTGTTTGATTGGTATAATTTTTCACCTGTAAAATATTAAGATTTTCCATCTTTTGGTGTTTGATTTACTTTGTTTTCCATGTAATTTTTTTTCCCCAACTATTAGTGTTTTATAGTTATTTGTAAGAATTTTCATAATCTTGAAGTATAGCTGCAACCAATGCAAAGAAAACGAAAGAACGAGTGCAAATTGAATAGTGTGAAGAAAACTAATGTACTTTGCGATAAGAACTGTATTGGAAATAGAAAATGCGAATACAATATTTTTCTCCCTTTATAGTTACATATATTTCACTGATAGGTGGACTATTGTTTTCCACGTACATAATTGACAAAAGACATCCACATCATATGTTACAAAACACTGCACACTAGTTGTTACGTGTGTGCGTTACAAAAAATATTCAAAGTACTATCTATGTGGATTAAGTTTTCCAAATGGATTACAAGTTAATACATACTAACGCCATAAATCATGTGAAATCTATGGTAGTGGAGACGGATCACGACCAAGCTTGTCAAACACCAAAGCATGCATGTATTTTGTACTCGTCAAGTTCATAAATATATTAGTCAAACCATCGTCGGATCGAAAGGCTTTCATGACTTGCATGATGTCGTCCATGTTTGGGTTCATTGCCTCTAGCTTCTCTATAATCAACTGCTAGTTGAAATGATTCAGTGTATCAAGCGTAGCTTACATTTCTATAGCTTGAGCAATTTTTGTTGATGAATTGGCAATCCTCGATAGAGCGATAGTACTCTCATCCATCGGTTGTGCACGACGACGCTTGGCTTTGTTGGTCCCTTCTTCAACGGTACGTTTACAACCATGAACTGGGCTAGGATCCATCTCCACATTTTCCATATCTACCTCGTTCACACTTTCATCAGTTACTATATTAAAGAAATAACAACTTATTAGAATTTTATACATGAGTATATACAATCAAAGTATCGTACTGTAAAATATATTGCATACCATTCATTGGGGAGAAATGGTTGAAGTCAGACACTGCTCAATCTCTAATAATGAAAATTTAAAAAAAATAATAAGCATTAGAAAATGAGAGATTTGTTCATGTTTCAAGATGATAAATTAATTGTGAACCTGAGTTTCTTTATTTCTATGCAACATA
>CAIGRT010152482.1:0-10229 GCA_903798405.1 Fraxinus platypoda | reverse complement strand
CATTTTGCTAGTATTAAAACCATTTCCAACAAAAAATACTGTAACACCCCAAAATTTCATAAACCTTAAATAAAATGCGGAACGATAAAATAATATTCTTTAAAAAAAATTGGAATATCCATAAATTTAAACTAAACATGAAAATTGTATCTCAAAGAAAATAACATAATTACTAATTAAATGACATGTCTTTGACCGAATAAAACTAATTAATAATTTGAAGACAGAAAAACTTAATGCTTTTATTTCTTCAATTTCTCTGACAGTCCACATTACTATCTCGCCACTATTCCAATTGACCCTAACTAATCTGTAAAATTTTGTATGAGTAATTTAAAATTATCCAGTAAGATACATGCAGTTTCCATACATAATTATATAACAATAAAATAAACACTTCATACCACTCTTTTCTTATATAGTATATAGGTGACCAAGACACACCCATCTTAGGTCATCTTAAATTCCCGTAGGATCTCATATCTCTTAATAAAGAACCCGAATATCCACTGGCAATTCATGCCTAAATTATTGAATATAAAAGTATAAGGAAACAAATCATTTGCACAAAAGTATATTACCTCGATTTTAAAATGTTGAAGAAAATAAAATCTTGCACGTAAAAGTTCTATTTTTTTAATGATTTTTCCTCTCATTCTCTCTCTACCGTGGCTCTCTTTATTTATGCGGTTTAGTACTTTGCCTTTATGAGGTATATATAGGGTCTAGTGTATAATAATTGTATTTCATTGAAATAAGACGACGTGTTAAATGGATTTGTATAGAGTATGTTATTCTAATTCCAATGCGTGATAGTGATGACGACTTTTGACTTCAAATAAAATTCTAATCAATTAAAAAAGGTTATTCCACATTTATTCCTTATATACACGTGGTTATCCCTTATCCAAATTCAATTTCATTAAAAAAACTAATAAATTACAATTTCTTTAAACTTCAATATCTTGAGACTAACTTATCCGAATAAACTTTTTCTCGATCCTAATTTACATGATTAATGACGAGTTATCTAACGAGCCCAATACTGATGTACTTTTCGTCGCTTTAACAATATCTAATATTTAGCCCAAAATTTGAAGTTGATGAATATATCACTTTAGTCTCCAAACTTTTCAAAATAATAAAAATATAGCATGTAAATAATTAAATTTCATTCTAAAATTTTCGGGGAGTTAAATAAGGACTTTGAAGTATACAATTTCACTTTTAACAAACTTATGAAAATGTTTGAAAAATCAGGTAATATATAATAGATTATATAATTTTAAGATATTAGGAAAGAAATTTAGGGAAATTAGTTAATTTATGATATTTTCATCAACAATATCTAGTATTCTAAAAAGGGTGCCTAAGTGAGAAGCGGGCAACACACCTTTGCAGTAGGCGCGAAACTAAGCGGTAACAGTTGGCTGCTTAATACGTGCCTAGTCGTGCTTTATTAATTATTTTTATTTTTTTTACTCTTTTTCCTTTTCATAGACGTGCTTTATTAATTATTTTTCCTTTTTTAATAAGCCTTTCATTTGACTTTTGTTACAAGTTTTTAATTGAACTTATTTGTACAAAAGTCAAAAATAACTTTATTTGATAAATAATTTGATAAAATTTATGTTGCGGTACTATCTACATTATGTAATTATATATGATTTTGAAATTTGTTGTTTTATTGAAAACTCCAAAAATATATATAAAGTTCCTATAAATCTATTAAGTACGAATTGTCTAGTCGAAATTTGAAATTGTGAAAAATAATCTAGTTTTTGCATTTTGAAAATTGTATAATTGACTAATTACAAGAATTATTACGTAAATATAATATTTTATAATTTTAGGTATTTGATACGTATTATTTTAATTATTAAATGATTTTCAAAATGATTAAAAATTTAAAATAATATTAAAAATAAGAAAATGTTTTTTTCCACCTAGACCTTGCCTAGACTCGTAAAGTTTAAAACTCGACCTTCTACCTAGCCCCACTTTATTTTTTTTAAAATAATGACAATATCATAACCTAATAAATATATTATTTAACTATTGTTTCTCACATCACACTTTCTCTCTCTTAGACTTCAGAATCTCACAATCTCAATCTTACACCTCCACTATTCTCTCTCTAATATATATCATTTAATCATATTTTCAAAATCGAACCGGATCGGCCGATTCAACCGAAAAACCCGTGAACTGGATCGAAATTCGGTCCAGTTATGGTATGAAAACTGTATGCATAGAAACTTGTGCAAAAAAATGGAAACCAAGCGGGTTCAACCGAAATCGGTGAACCGGTGATGATTTTTGCTGGTTTCACATTTGATATTTTCATAAAAGTAAAATAAAATTGGTGTAAAATGATTCAACGAAGAAGAAGAAAAAGAAGAATAACACACTTCATTGCTACTCGCCTGCTCATGTTGTTTCTTTTTGGAGAAATCACAATTTTTTGATGAAAACATCTCATTTTAAAATCTAAAACAAATACAAATACAAGTATATATGTATATATATTATGTTTGAGAATGTGTGAGAGAAAAGATTGATGGAGAAGATGGAGGCGATAGGCAATGAATAGGAAATTGGAATGAATTTCGAAGTTTTATCTTAGATATATACCTATTCTATATTAGGGTTTGGACTTTGGACGTATGGACTATAAAATTGGTTTGGTCCATTTAATTTCACCACTTCAATTTCATAAGTAATAAATGGTGGATAATGGGTTTTAAAATGATATTTTAATTAATATTTTTTTAATATAATATATAAATTTATTTATTATTCTAAATCCTGGTCAACTCTGGTTTGACCATTTGACCCTTGACTCTTTAACTTTTTCGGGTAGATGATCGGGCTGGTTTTCAAAGCATTGCATTTAATAATTATTTCTCTCGCCTCTCACTTTTTGTCTTTTATACCTCACACTTTTTCTCTCTATCATTCTTATAAAATCAAGAAACCATTTTTTTTTTAAAATTGGGTAATCACATTTTGTGACATTCCATAAAATTTTGTGACTTATAATTCAATTAAGCATGTCACATTCACAATAACACGTAACTTGTGGTGACAACCACATGTTAATAAGACTGATGAGAAGATTATAATAAAAATAGAGGTAAAGTTACCCAAACTTTCTGCCAGATGTCCTTAGCAAGAAAGTGAATGTAACCACTATCACTTTAATAACTATCTAACTACATATAAAAGAGGGAGATTTCCGGTTACGGTTCACAAGCCGTTTTTGAGCCGACTCCCCTCAGCCATTCCATTCAGTCGTTTGAAAGTCAATTGGGTCTAAAAAAAATTATTCTCTCTCTTTTGTGGTTCCAGAACATTCATTTCGTTGTTTAGAGAAAAAAATCGAGGGTTTTTCTTCCCATAGCAGCCTCTACCATCGCATCTTCACCGGCCCTTAAGAAATCGGCTCTCTTCCCCAACCGCCGGCACCCCACTGCCTTCTAATCGTGCTTCTCCATCCTCTGCTTTACCTAGCAGGAAAAGATCTAAGGTTAGGATTTTTTCGATTTTTTAATTTTAAAAATTTAGGAATTTCCTGGTTTTTTTGTTGTTGTGCAAGTTTTGAATGATTTTGAGTTTCGTCTTCATCAACGAATGATTCACTGGCGATGGATGAACTGGTAAGTGAGGCTGTGGCGAAGGAATCAGCGAGGGATGAGGTTCGATCCGTTGATCTGGCCGATGGTGGTGGTGCAAAGAAGTCGGATGTGGAGAAATCGCCAGAGGCGGCGGTGGAAGGTGTGCCTCTGAATTTTTCGATAACTATATTTGTGATCGTCTCTTTGCACTTGCTTTGACTTGATATAGTCGCTGCTATTTTCTTTGTTTTTAGCCAAATTTTAATTTTATTTATCATTTTTAACTTTTTTGGTCGTAGAAGTAGGTGTTTCTGTAACTGACACGAAGAAAGCAAAATTGAATGGGTCAGCAGCGAATCGAGGAAAGAAGGGGCAACTGAAATCGCATGCTGGAGATGCATGGGGGAAACTTCTTTCTCGATCCTCACATGTAGATTTACACTTTTCACTCTCAGTCTCATCACGTATATATTGATAAAACTGTGTTTTTTTGTGGTACCAAGCTGTTAAATAACTATAGCAAACTGATATCTATCTGGATAAATATGGGAACAACCTCACTAATTATTTTTCACTTCGTTTGAGTGCAATGATATAATAGGCTAAAATCCTTGGATTTACATACATAACTATAGATTTGTAGGTCAACTTATTAAAAGTGATTGGATTTTGAGTACAGCAGGTTTAATTTTCCTGAACGATTAGATAGGATTATATCTTATTCAATTTTATTTTCCTTTCATTTGTTGCATCTTTTCCAAGTGAATGATATTGAAACTTGAGTAGAGCATTAATGAAGAAATGATGACAGTGAAAAGGTTTAGTGTTTAATATGGCTAAATCTTGTATGAAGGCCCTTTGTTCCATGAGAGATAAGAATTTGGTTTCTATCAGAGCGTGCATTATTTAACCATCTATTAAAGCATTTTGAATGTTTTGACTTCAAAGGAAAAGGGAACCTGGAAATAAAAGAATAAAAATCATAGATGTAACTAGACATATAAAAGAAAATGGATATTGAAGCTTCATGTTGTAGGTCTTGGGTTACAAGATGTTGCTGCTGTAAAATTGCTACCTTACCTTGCAGGAGGTTATTGCACATCAACTTTAGGAAGCTAGGGCACTTGTGACTCTTGTTCTATTTTGTATCTCCGATTTTTACTTTTAGTTTTAAAGGTTGGGACGTGTTTGAAATAGTCCAAGAAAGCTTAAAACATCGCGGACTATCAAAAAGCCATCCCCAAAAGCTAAGGCTCTAAAGAACTGAACCCAGAAATGTCAAGATTGAGAAGTGCACGCCTTAAGGCTTCTGAGGTGTGCGTCTCAAGAAGTCAAGGTTTGCAGTCTGACACTTAATGTAATCTTTGAGACTCTTAATGAAGGTGTTGCATGAAGCCAATTCAAGGTGTAACCATCTATTAATGCATGTCGATAAATGTAGTTACAAAAATATAAGATTTTTTTTGACAGATCGTTGGCGTTTACTGCATCCGATGCCCGTTTTGAGATCAGTGATTAGCTTGCTTTTTGGTGTTTTTATGGAGTAATGTTTTCTGGGTTCATATTTACATTACTGAGCTCACATTTTTACATTTTTTTTAAAAAAAAATTGATGGTGGGTTCTTCAGTATATCACCTTTTTAAAGGTTATTTATTGAAATTCAAAATCTTATTTGGAGTTCCAAATTTAGATGTGTTTTTTTAAGTCTATTTATGAGTAGAGATTCAATATAGTTTCATTTGGTAAATTACGATTAGTTCCAAATTTAGATGTGTTTTTTTAAGTCTATTTATATGTAGAGATTCAATATAGTTTCATTTGGTAAATTACGATATGTTTAAATTAGTTTGTTATAGTAAATTGAGATTTATTTACTGAGATGAGCATTTTTTTTCATTACTAACCTGTTATATCTTTTTCGCAGAATTTGTGACTAGGAAAGAAAATGTCGAGTGGGGGAACACAGAATAGTTTAAGAATAGTTAATGGTTTTTTTTTTACAAATTTACGTCCCAGTGGGTAGAAAAGAATAAAAGTTGATGAACGAAGTGGTCACAATGACACACCCTTTGCTACTGGTTGGCGTCGTGAATCTGACTTGGAAGGCCAAGAAGCCTGCTCAAAAGTGGTGGATTATTCAGATCCATTCACAATAAAATAGTATGCTTGCAGCAACAGCACTTCTGGACAAAAGCAAATGTCACATTAGTTGAACTAAACCAACCACTATGGTATCTATCATGTGACAATTGCAATAAATATGCAAGTGCAGCTGTCAATGAAACTTATTTCTGTAGATTTTGAAAGCACAATTACGCTACACCAACTCCAAGGTAAGATTATAATCATGTCACAAATACATCATCTATATGAATATATGCATTATTTATTATCTAATGATCATCAAATACACCCGAAAACACTAACAATGATTCCACTTCCATTCTATTAGAGCAAGAGCAGTTGTTCAATTACAAGACTCCACAGGCTCAATCACAACATCAATTATTGGAAATCCAGCTGAAACATTTCTCAAATGACCAGCAATAGAACTCATGAAACAAAGCTCTGAGGTACCTATCTCAAAATTACATTTTCCTACCTACATTTCCCCCAATAAATGTACTACTAACAACTTTTAATAAACGTCCAAACAGGAACATATGGAGAGAAGCTCTAAAATTCAAACTGTAAATACAGAAACAACCACCATCAAGGTACCATACGAAGTCATCTTCATCCTCGACTCACACCTCCAAGATGAACACCATTTACCTACCAACGTCATACAGCCAGGCACTTCACAAACAACTCTTCAATTGACAAGTGCAAACACCACACCAACAAATAGCCCCACAACCTAGACAATGTTTATACATGAAGCTCACAAACATGCTGACAAAAAACAAAAGCAAGAGTAGTTGTTCAAGACTTGAAAATAGTTGTTTTGTATCTCTTTTGCATGTTTCTCTATATAGTCCACCAACCCTGATTCCTAGCATCTCTATTTGCCATACTACATTTTGCCCATTGTACATATTAACATGTTAGAGTCCATGTGGAAGCCATGTGTATGGCATGTAAAAGCTCTTTGTATGTCATGTCAGCTTTTTGCCTCATATTACTTCCACCAGTGAAAGTACTTGTAGACGGATATTTTATGTAATCCAATGTAATCATCCTTCTAACAAGCTCTGATTTCCCATTGAAATACCACGTAAATAAGTTCACATTATTTCTTACACTGCATCACCTACTACACGTGCAACGCACGTTCACTCACTAGTGTTGCCAAAAAGAGAGAGAAATGCCACTGGTCAACATAGGTAGTACAGTCATAGAAGTGATTGATAAAAAAGTTTCCAACTTCCTTTTTTAATTGGCAAGCCATTCTTTCTATAATTTCTCTCATATTCCCTAAAGCTTTGATCGGATCCATGGAATTAGAACAAAAGATATTACAACTCAAATTTGAATCCAACTCCAACACCTCAATAAAAAGCAGAAAAGTAATCTATCATCATCCGAAATTATATGATAAAAAAAACGAAAAACAAAATCCCAATTACCAAAAAAAATTAATACATCAGAAATTAAAGGGAAAATTGCAGCCGAGGTACCAAGCCTTTCACTTATTTGTAGATTTTGTCCAAACCTTTAATTTGTACCACCCACGATACCAAACCTTTAAAAAATCGCAGCTCAAGTCCAAATTGACGGATTCCGTTAGTTTGACATTAAAAACTATCAGTTGACCCCAGAAATTAAAAATTTAATAATTCTTCCCAAATAAGCTAGGGGTATTTTGGACATAATATATTTCTCATATTAAATCAAAAATTTAAAAAACATAAAAAAAAAATCACAACCTCTGGCCAACCCACCGCCTGTCTAAGCCATCGAAAATTGCCCCTCATACCCGCCACCAAAAAGTTTCCTCAATGGAACTCAATTTCTTGGAGCCTTCAAAGAACCCGAATTTTCAGTAATCTTATTTCCATTCTCAATTTCAACATTTCCGAGCCGTAAATCTCTATTGGAAATGGGGAAAACTGGTCAGATCTGACCGTTGCAGAAGATTTCATCGGCTGAAATTGGAGAAGAAAATTCAGCCTCTTTTGGACTTTTTGGGTTGATGGACTTTCTTTGTTTTCTATACAAAATTCATCTTAAAATTCTTCAAAACTATTGAATTCTTCCACAACTCGAGCTGCGATTTCTGCAAGGTTATAGTTAGAGTAGCTATTGAAGCTCGGTGAAAGCGAGAGGTCCGGACCCGTATGCATTTCTAAGCTAAACCAGTTGAAAACTTCTTGAAAATTGCCTTTTGAACTGTATAATTAATTTGCAAAAAATACAGCTGAAATCTTATTCGAAATTGCCTTGTAAACGCTATAAGTCGCTGTATGAAAGGAAAATACTTTCGGTATCTGATGCAAGGAAGAGAACCGAAAAATCCAACTATGGTAAAACCCTGCGGTTGAGGGTGGCTTACGTGGAAATTTCCAGTGGCTTAGGCGGCAGGTATGAGGGCCAATTTTCGATGGCTTAGACAGGCGGCGGGTTGGCCAGAGGTTGTGATTTTATTTTTTTAATTTTTGATTTAATATGAGAAATATATTATGTCAAAAATACCCTTAGCTTATTTGGAAAGAATTATTAAATTTTTAATTTCTGGGGTCAACTGACAGTTTTTGATTTAATATGAGAAATATATTATGTCTAAAATACCCTTAGCTTATTTGGGAAGAATTATTAAATTCTTAATTTTTGGGGTCAATTACAGTTTTTTATGTCAAACTAACGGAATCCGTCAATTTGCACTTGAGCTGCGATTTTTTAAAGGTTTAGTACCGTGGGTAGTACAAATTAAAGGTTTGGGCAAAGTTTGCAAATAAGTGAAAGGTTTGGTACCTCGACTGCAATTTTCTCGAAATTAAATGATAAAAAAAACAAAAACTTAATTAACAAAATTCACAATTTAGATAATTGGATTAACCAGTTAAATAATAATCCCAAAAAATTTAATACCATCCCTACCCCCACAAAATAAAAAGAGAAGGGCGTGAAAGGAGCAACACTGGTTCGTTGTTTTTGTTGTTGTTAAGGGATAAAATCTCTTATCGATTAAAAATTAAAATATAAACCAATTTATAAGGATTTTGGTTACTCATCTTAATAAAGTTGACATTTTAAGACAAAACCTCAAGTCTTAACATGGTATCGAGTCCATTAAGCACCGATAAGCAATTCAATCCGATTAAGATTCAAAAAATGAGTACACAAATTTCAAGATGTATCTGTTTAAACGAGCCATCATCTTGCGAGTGCATGTTGAGAGATAAAATCTCATATCGAATAAAGATGAAAATATATATCAACTTATAAGGATTTAGGTTACCCCTCTTAATAAGATTGACCCTTTAAAATGAAACCTCAAATCTTAATAGTTGTTTCATATACACAAATTTCAAATTTTGGGTAAAATCCAGAAAAGATAAATCAGAAAGATAAAGAAACCCACCCGTTTTAGTTAATCCATGGGTTGTAGACAAAGAAAAGTGGGTTGTAAAATAAAAATAATATTCCCTACTTACATAAAATAGGCTTGCTTCCATTTTTTACATAAATTAAGAAAATATAATTAATACAATTGAAAATATAAACTTTTCTTATTTTTTTTAATATACACCTACATTAAATAATGATTTAAAAAGTAAATTCGTATTTGTTGATAACGAGGGACAATAAATATGAATATATTAGAAAACTAAAAAAATCATCTACATTATCAACAATAAAAGTGACCTATAATTTGAGACATAAGAAAATAAAAACAAGTTTATACTCACGGGATGAAGGGAGTATCAATGAAAGAAGAAACTAAAGATATACAGAAAAATTTTACTTGTTGAGTAGAAACTAGAGGAATTGCTATAGACATGAAAATCAAGGGAATAGAAACGGAAGAAATGACGAGAATTAGAAACGTTTTGACTTTTTTGAATAGGGCTAGAAGTTTTATTTTGTTCTTTATAAATGTAAGAATAATGTTGAAATTAAAAAAAAAAAAATTAAATTAGAAAAATGACTTAAGTCTTTTTATGTAAAAACATTTTGAGAAAATCAGATTGAATTAGCTTCATCTAAAAGTTTTTCTATCTAAATTTATCACTTTCATAAAATTAATCTAAATGGTTCAAAAGTAACTTTTGAATCTCAAAATCTCATTTCTTACTTCTCGAAAGTCAGGCCAAGTTGAAGAATTTAAGGATAAATACTGATTTAAGATTGTATTTGGGATATATTTATATTTAAACTATTAAATGACAAGTTATTATATTAAATGAAAGAGTAATGTTATTCATCATTACTGATGTCAAACACCATTTTATGTGACAACTACATGACGATAAATTACTGCATCTAGGTCACGAGTTTGTTTTCCTCTTCTAAGGTTTGTTCTTTAGTGTGATCTCTTCTTTTTCTTTGTTAACGTGTATTTTTTATTTCTCTGTTTTTGTGATTTTATTTTATTTTTTATTTTATTTTTGGGTTTTTTGACATTTTATTTTGTTGTGTTTAATCTTTTTTTTTTTTTTTGTATAGTT
>CAIGRT010152470.1:0-10656 GCA_903798405.1 Fraxinus platypoda | reverse complement strand
ATAACCATCATTCTTGTTCTCTGTGTGGATCACCATTGGAGGCTGGACAATTGGACAGCTTGGATTGCAGATCGTGATCATTGGAGTTCGAGAATCAGCAAAAGAGTTTGCAGAATTCATCAAAGGTATTATTCTAAACACAGTTTCTATCTAAACACAAAGTAGATCCGTTGTGGGAATTGAAAAATAATTTATTTTCAGCTGTGCATGATTAAGTAAATTCCCAACAGAAACTCCATAGTACTAGACAGTGCTATGGATAAAAAACTAGTTTCATTTTCTTCAAACATCACATAATAAATTTTACTGAAGAAGCCATACGCGTACAAAAGCTAGTCAAGAGGAAAAAATATAAAAAATGCATACATAAAATGGTAGTTGACTTGAACTGTTGATAGCCTTGATAAGGATGAATACCCTGAGCATCCTCTTCCTTAGATATTTCTGCCGTGGTAGTCCGCCAATTTCTAGCCGCATTTAGGAACACTTGACCGATTCTCACATATGGCTTCTTTCTTCACTCTATAAGTAAAATTAGAATGTCATAGTTTGAAGCAAAAATATTATTAGGGCAATGCACACGACAATGCATGGGATTCCACAGCCAAGACCCCAACTGAGGTTGTCTTGAATGTGTTTCAAAACATAGAGAGACATTATAACCCCTATATTCATGAAACAACACCAGCAATTGAAGAATGAGCTTTTGTCTTTACATTCTTTTGGGTTTTGCTCATCAAACTGGTCAACCCCAAAAGTCTGAAGAGAAGGTTTATGCCCACCTTGTACTAATGCAAATAAATACAATGCGAAGAAGAAGTAAATAATTTGAAACAGTGGCGGAGTACATGTAGTAATTTGGCAGTCGAAAGATTTAAATGAATAAGTAGCAGCAGATATGGACATAATGCCAAGTGCCTGAGATCATAACAATCGAAAGAACATGATTAGCATCTCCCTGAAGAATAGCAGTTTCAAGAATGTCATGTCTAAAAAATACCGTGTTAATGAAGAGACGGAACTGCTCAAAATCAACCATGAAATTGAAGTCCTTGGCTTCATTTGTTGCGAGGACAATATAATTTCCTAGAACTTTTTTGTTGTGAAGAAAAATGTCATTTTCTCAAGCCCCTTTCTGATTATTCGTAGTTTTTCAAACAAACTTCTATTTTGAATGAGTACTGGACTCCCATGATGAATCCAAAATTTATTTGAACATACAGAAAACTCATACAACTAACAGACCATATATAACAAGCTCAACCAGGTAAATGCATTTACGTCAGGGCAAAACATGCAAAATACTTCCAGTTTAAAGTTTTCGAACTTGAAAGATAAAAAAATAAAAATTAATATTCAAAACACAGTGCCAAAACCAAAAAAATTCAAAACATATAATTTGATAACCTTCATGGAAAAAGTTCAACCCTTTCACTCAATCTGATCACGTCTTTTGGTGCAACTGAAACAAGCATAACCACTACTAATGTAACTCAATATATAATTCCAATGAAATATCTTTGTAAGTAAAATATATTTTATATTACTTATTATTTATTTATTGGCTTACTTAAATTATAATGATTTTTAAATGTCAAAACATGTGCAAAATCGTGTACAATTGGTTTTAGTCCAAACAGGTAAACTAGTCGGTCAAGACTGACTGGATACTACAAGTAAATAGATTTCTTTGCTGCGGTTTTTAGGGTTTCCAAAACCTAAAAAGGGTGCAATATTTACCTACTTTATAGCAGTATATACAGGAACGTATACTTACCATGTTAGACAGGTTTGATTGGTAAGATAATTAAAAGAATGAAATATTGTTTTAACAAATCAAAACTTTCCTTAATTTAATTATTGATCATATCAAACATATTTTTTATATATACACAAATATATATTTATTTTATTGGACTAGTTTGATTGGTCAAATAACTAAAAAAGATATAAAATTATCGTTTTAACAAAATAAAACTTTCTTTAATTTAATTATTGACCATATCAAATATATTTTATATTATTTTTGTTGTGCAAAACTTTCATATTTTAGGTAAGACACTTTCGTGCCTTGGAAGGGTCTTTACATAAGTAGAGAAATCAATTACGAGACGAACTAATGCTTTGAGAAAAATCTGCATATATCCGACGAACCTGCAACAGCAAGTTCTGAAATCTTCTAACTATCTCCGGTGAGTATTGACTGGCTGATATTCCATCGAAGTACCTCAAAGCAAAAATCAAGTTCTTCAACGGTAATTGAAGAGAACACACCTGAGCATGAATGATACAATCCTACTAAAAAATCAGGCTATTTGACGTGAGTTAGAATTGGTGAATCTTAATCCAAAGAGTTGTTGCGGCCAAACACAATATTAAAGTGGCGATAAAGTCAAGACCAGTGGATTTTGTTCTACGTCCCCAACAAATCAAAAGAAGAAAGAAAACGAGAGAGTTGTTCTTTACTTTTTTTTATCGTTTTTGTTAATTTTACGAAATTACGAAATCGAAACTTTATAGTTTTTATTTTGTGATGGTGGACCCCTGGATGTTTCCTTTAGGGGTTTACCACGTTATATATGGTATTCATATTTATTTAATTTCACAATAGATTATATCTAGTAAAACACAAATCTGTTAAGTTGTCTCAGTCAGAATTGTCAATAAAACTGCATGTAGGAAGTTCTGACTGATTGGCGTATTCTGACTTAAACAAATACTTAAAACAAATTATTTAATTAACTAGGTTTAACACTTGCAATCTTAAATAAGTCTATCAATCATACAAATAACGTTAAACGTGTAAATAGAAAACATATATTGGCAAATAATTATGCCATTTTTGGCGTAATTTGAACTGACCAGGATATAAAGCCCAGTGGAAATAATAATGGTCCGGAATTGACCAAGAAAGGAGTCCGCCACAAAAGAACCCAAAAGCGGCGTAAGCATGGCCATTCCAGTCCACACATTCACATTTGCCGGTGTTATTGCAGTGGATTGACCAAATGGACCCGTCAAATAGGTTATCAAATTTGACAGTATTCCATAATATCCACCCCTTTTAGCCAATTCAACACCTAATAAGTAGAACAAAATAAATAAAGAAGCAATTTAGAAAACTTTGATTGTAACTCAAGTTGCTAGTCTGCGTCAAACAACTAGTTTGGGATATTTTAATCACTTGCACACCCAAATTGGTAGTTACAAAAAATCCTATTTTGCTGTGTGAAACTGAGGTAAGATTAGGTGTATGCAAACTACAATACGTACCTACGGTGAAGAAAGCTGACTTCCAATACCTAGATCGGGAATGGGTAACATAGCGGCCTTTGAAGTCGTCGGAGCCATGAACGTCATTTTTTAACACTGGACCTGTAGATTCGGCGACCGAAGAAATCTGGATAGCCATATCTCCAGAGGTCAACAGCTATTCTAGTCGATAAAATTGGAAAAAGCAAAAGTGATTGGAATCGGAAAAACATGATATTATTCTGATTACATTAAAAGCACAACAAGATCAATATAATTCATTCCATAAAAGTTGATTTGATTCTAATGAAACACATGCCGTTACTACTCGTCTGCTTCGGTTGTGTATATTGTTCAAAAGTTGATGAAGAACAAAGAAAACCAGCAACAAGAAAAATCTAACAAATTGAAGGTTTGAACACGATTATCAATCGCTATTCTCAAACGATATTTGCCGCCCCCGAGATAAGTGCTTGAAAGCTTTCTATTATAAATAGTTTGTAGGTGTAATCAAAACCTTAATCTAAAGTTTGAATGAAGCAAACAAACTTAAAAACAAAATTGTAGAAACCAAGTTTGATTTTTGATTTGAATACAATATTATAGATTTGATGTTTAAGATATGTTTTAAATGATGAAAACCACCCCTATATATAGTACTCCAACAACGATGCACGAAAAGGTGAAAAAATCAAGGCAAAAAGGTATGAAACTTGATGAAAAAAATACTAGAATTCAAAATCCAAATGGACAAAAATTTGCATGGGCGAGTGCCCAGCACAAAATCGTTCAAGTTCTCGGTTCAACATTTTTACCTCTCTTTTGAATAACCAAGGCCGGGCAACTACCCGGCTTTAAGCCTGGGCAATTTTTTCCGGCCACATCCATTTTTTCTTCTCGTTTTGCTTCCACTTGATTTTCTCATAGTTGATCAACATTTAATCACTTCAAATCACTCCTCATTATATACATTGAACAATATTCCAACAATCTCCCACTTGTTCAAATATATAATTAGTTCATACTCAAGTTTAACGACACTTATGCATGAAGTATGTATATCATTCGATTTGAATCCAACCTTAGTGTAAACCTAACAAAGCAACGAAATTTTAGGTAGCATGAAAGTTTTGAACCTATTATTCTTTGTGATGGTACAAGCGAAATCACAAACACAAGCATCAACTGTTCTAAGTTCCATACAATCTTGTTTAGCGCTCTTATTGCCTTGCAGCTCTTATTCATAAACTTTTAAGGAAGAAACTCCAACTCTCTATTGAGCGGTACTACTTGAGGTTTTGTATAAGTAAATTTTTTTAAGTGTTTTTGTCACTTTTAGAGATTTGATCCATTGATTTGAACTTTATTAAGAGTTATTGAAACTCGACCCTCCTATTTGACACAACCAGCACTTGTAACCTAGGATAGAGTTTAAAAAAATAAATAAGTGTTTAATTTATCCACTTATCGAAAGACTTGTTGTTACCCTTTGAACCCAAATTATACTTGTTAGTGTAGTCAGCTAGGGTTGCCGTCATTGGTGAATTTAATTATGAAGTTTTAACCATATCCTACTAGTTGGAGTTCGAACTAATTCCCTTGTGAGAGGTTTAGTGAATGGATAATAAAAATTCTCATTTAACTTCACATAAATGAGTGAAATTATTCCATTTTTTATTAATTTCCTTACTTATCGTGTCTTAGACTCATATGTCTAGACTTACCATTATACACTTCATCGTATGCTCTAATTAGAGTATCACACAAGATAAATATGGAAGAATATTCATTTCTCCCAACGGAATTTCATACATTAAATCCCTAAACCATTCAACTTCTTTTCCGATTTCGGACAATGCCACAAAATCGAATTCCATAGTTGAGTGAGTAATACATATTTGTTTCTTGAATTTCCAAAAAATCGTACCTCCTTCAAGGGTAAATATTCAACATGAGTTTGATTTATTCTCACCAACACTAGATATCTAACTAGAATCGGTAAATCCTTCTATGACTGCTGGAAATTTAGAATATTTGAGACTTAGATCCTTGGTTTTCTTCAAATAACTAGGAGCCCTCCAGATAGCCTTCCAATATTCTTCACTTGGATTGCTAGTTAACCGACTAAGTTTACTAATTGAAAATGCCATGTTGGTTCTTGTACATTGCACAACATACATTAGACTTCTAATAGCACTTGATACTCAAATTGTACTATTGTTCTTCCATCATTCTTTACAAATTTTAAACTTAGATCAAAGGGAGTGTTAACCTCTTTAATGTTCAAGTGTTTAAACTTATTGATCACATTCTCAACATATACCACTAATCTTGGCGACTTTGATACCTTGTATGGTATCCACTTGACCAAAATCTTTCATTTTGAATATAGAAGATATAAACCTCTTTATTTCTTTTACACCTTGCATTTTTTTAGCAAAGACATTCACACATCCCAAGTGAGTTTTAGGCTTCACCAAAGAAGGTCAATGGAGGTTAAAGATTCCCCAATCGTATATATATAAAAATAGGCCAATATACATGAAAGGAGGGTGCATAAATCTAACCTCCTAAATGCAACATAGCAACCAATGATAAAAAATAAATGGAAATCAAGAAATGGGAAAGTATTAATTCCCATTCAAAGAAAGTAAATGCAAAATAAGAACTAGTCTATAAACCTCTAAAGTTGGGCAGTCTGTCTGTCAATCTGCACAAATGCCATAATCTGTTGAGGTAGATCAAGTGGCCCATCTTCCTAATAGCGACGATGATCCCAACCCTCTGAAACAAGCGAGTCTACAACCTGGTTTCACTCTCTATATATGTGGGAAATTGTGTTTTCTTCGAAGAAGATGATGTATCTAATCTATCTAAGAATGCTCTAAATCGTCCATGGTCATCCACCATTGGTGATGTAGTGACTAACCGTGATTGAATCTGCCTCAACCTAAAAAGCTAAAATATCGAGTCCTCGGCCAGTAGTATCCCATCCAGTATAGCTTTGAGCTCGGCCTTGAAAATCATATTTGGGCCATGTGATGATGAAATTGTAATGCCCAGTATGGTCCCTAGTGATGCCTCCATCACTCACAACTCCATCCTCGATGTATCCATCGGTGTTGATTTTGTAAGATCTCACTGGTGGAGTGTGCCACACAACCAAAACAGGTGGTGATGGGAAAGGAAAAGTCATAGAAATATCAAAGAGGGGTGAACGACTCAAATCCCATCGCCAAAGCAAAGTTCTAAACAAGCCTTGCATGTGAATAAAAGAGATAATACGATAGACTCTCAAAGGAAGAGGATACGTATGGGCACCATGCGAATCTTCCTATGCTTCTCATCATTCATCTCAATCCATATAAATAAGAATAATAGTAGATGAATGATAATATGAATATGTCCACTCCTTACATATAGTCCATAATGGCATTATCACTAGAGTCTTTTTACGACGCTCTCTCCTAACGTCATAGGTACTTTAAAAATGCCCCCAAAATGATGTACTTTAAAAATTCCCCCAAAATAACTGGTCAGAGATACATCTTCCTGTAAAAAGATAACTGATGGTCTCAATCTCGGAACAACACTGACATTGAGAGGCCAAATGACATCCATACACCTCTGTATGTCATCTACTAGAATCAGATCATGACATAGTCTCCAACAGAAGAATGAGAGTGTGGTAGGAAGAATGGAGCTCCATACTATTCAAAATGAGTCTTGAGGCCGCCATGCTGACTTATGTGTTCCTCCAAAAATAAGGTCTAAGGTCTCTGCACATAATGGAAGAGCCCCGATATGATCCACCATATGAGGTGAAAGAGCCTGTAATAATCGTCAAAAATCTCATCCAATACCATCAAAGAAGTCATGCACCCTCACAAATGAGTACTACCTATGTGGAAATAAGGACGCTAAAGTAATATCTCCCATCCAATAATCATGCTAGATGAATGTTTGGCCAGCTCCAAGATGCCACGCAACGTGGCCCAACTAACTTCAACCCCTTCCAGGCAAGAGATGCTGAACGGGGAACTACTGCAAATGATGGAGGTGTTCACAAGCAATATTTTCCCTATAAGAACTGAGCCCAAAGAGTTCTCTGATACCAAAACAACCATCAAAGCTTCAAGGAGAAAGTGTTCACCACATTCTCTAATCTCCTGAAGCCTAGTCCACCATCTTCAGTTGGAAGGCAAATCTCCTTCCATCTCCTCCAATGTAAGCGACGCGTCTGATCCTTAGAATCCCATAGATTTCATACAATTAACATGTCATCCACATATAAACAAATGAGTACAACATGATTATCATAAACTTTTGAATACAAACATTCATCAACACTATTATATTTAAATCCAAAAAACATTATTGTCAAGTCAAGCTTTTTATGCCATTTGTTTGATGTTTATTTTAATCATATAAGGATTTCATTAGCTTGTATACTTTATCCTCAATTTCAGGTAGATCAAATCCTTCCGGTTGTTCCATATAAACCTTCTCATCGAGATCCTAATTATGAATGTAATTTTAGCATTCATTTGATGTATATGCAAATCATGGATTGAAGCTAAAACGAATATAATCTTAATAGATGTTATTCGTGCAACTGGTGCATATGAGTCAAAATAATCTATTCCTTATTTTTGTCGAT
Organism: Fraxinus platypoda; assembly: GCA_903798405.1. NCBI lineage: Eukaryota > Viridiplantae > Streptophyta > Magnoliopsida > Lamiales > Oleaceae > Fraxinus > Fraxinus platypoda. The sequence continues at coordinate 2,744 of CAIGRT010152470.1, read as the reverse complement.
ACCCTTTGGCCAATAAGCTAGCTTCAAAGGTATTAAAAGTACCTTCCGCATTGTACTTCCTCCTAAATACCTAATTGCAGTCTACATGTTTCGATCTAGGGGGTAAGTTGACTAATTTCCAAGTGTTGTTTGATATTATTGAATTAATTTCATCATTTACAACATCTTTCCAAAATATGCTATCTCTAGATAACACTGCTTTTTGATAAGTTTTAGGATCGATTTTCACTTGAAGAACATATGGAGTAGTTTTTGTAACACTCTTTTCATTTCCCTCAACTAAATAGAAATAAATAAGTTGAGAGTCTAATTCATGTGGTCCTAACACTTTCTACTTGTGATCTTACAAAACTAGGAATCTCCACTTGAGGTTCGCTTAGAGAATTATTATCTAAAGATAACATATTCTCAAAGAACTCTACTTCACAGGATTCAATAATAACATTGGTTTTCAAATTTAATAAACGATATACCTTGCTATTTTATGCATAGCCTACAAAAGTGCAATTGATCCCTCTAGGACTCAACTTAGTCCTTTTAGGATCTGTTTTCTTACTATAAGCAAAACACCCCCACACTTTGAAATAATCAATGTTTGATTTTCTCCTTTTCCACAATTCATATGGAGAAACATTAATTTTTTTAGAAGGAATCATATTAATTATGTGGCACGCACTTAATAAAGTTTAAACTAACTAGCAACTTAGCATTTAATAACATAGCATTTATCATTTCAACTAGTATCATATTCTTTCTTTCAACCAAACCATTTTGTTCGGGTGTTCTAGGTGTACTACATTGATGTATTATGCCATGCTATTCACAAAAAAAGATTATATTCACTAGAGAAGTATTCACCTCCCCTATCACTTCTAAGAATTTTAATTTTTCTATTTAATTGATTTTCTACTTTGACTTTGTATATCTTAAACATGTTAATCCTTATGTTTCATCAAATAGATATAACAAAACTTAGAATGATCATCTATGAATGTTATGAAGTATCCGCTACCTCCTCTAGTTAACATTCCATTTAATTCACATATGTCTAAATGAATTAAGTCTAACAAGTTAGATGTCCTTTCAATACTATGAAAATGTTTCTTAATCATTTTAAACTTAATAAATAATTCACATTTATTACTTTCTATGTTTTTACATGAAATCATTCTGATGTGTAGTTTTATGAAGGAAATAGACTCAACAACATAATTCAAATGTCCTAGCATAAAGAAATAGACTCAACAACATAATTTAAATGTGTAATTTTATTAATATCATTGTCAATAGTACAAAACTTGACAATTCCATCACTAGAATAGTCTTTTCCAATAAATACACCATTTCGGTAAAGTACAAATTTCCCCGACTCATAAGTAGATTGAATTCCCGATTTTCCCAATGAGTCACCACTTACGAAATTTCTATTCATATATGTTCAATGTAAAACATTAATCAACGTGATCTTCTTGCAAGATGTGAATTGTAAGTCTATGCTTCATTTGCCAACAAACTTTAATTGAACTTATTCATTCCCCGTTTGAATATGTTCATCATCCACGCCATGATAAATTTTGAAAAGGGATCGATCATAGCACACATGTATAGTGGCACAAATATAATACCACCATCTTTGAACCTTTCCTTTGACCGAATTCTCAAAGCTCGCGGTTGTAATGATGTTGTCAATGGAGTTCACTTTTTTCTTCTTGCATCGGTTATTTGCGATGTTTGCAATCCCGAGCATAATGTCTACGTTTACTACAAACATAACAAGAAACTTTGAATTTCTTTTTGTTTGTTATCTTTGTTGGGATTTGAAAATTTCCTCTTCTTGGAATCCTTGTTATATTTGTTTGGTAGATCTACACATGGGCTTTGGAAGTACCCTCATGAGAATGTTCATTCTCATCTCATGCCCTTGACTCTTCCTTAATTCAAAGATGTTTTTGAATATCTTCTAAAGAATAATTTTGGAAATTGTGAAGGATTTTCTTCCTATAACCCTTCCAAGAAGATAGCAATTTCACAATGATTGCACCAACTTGAAAGGTTTTGGGAAGATCAATCATCGCGACCTTCATTTTATCAACAATAACTTGCAACTCATGGGCTTTTCCTAATTGAAAAAATCGGATGTCGCATTGGATACCACTTAACAGTTCACGGATTACCAACTTAACGGTTTTTAAGTTATCAAATGGTTGTTACTTAACCGTTTTTAGTTTTGACCCTATGTACGGAATTAATCAATCAAAAACAACAAGTCACTTTTAATTGTTTCTAAATGATTAAGCATACAAGTCCAATTATCATATGTTTGAATACCGCAGTAATAAGAAAAGCAATAAATTAGACAATATTGATGACAGAGAAACCCAACGGGGTAAAAAATCCTGGGCCAAGCCAGTTACCTCCACTATAGACAATACGGAGTAAGTTATAGCCAGATACTATCTAACCAACTTCACTAGATTTCCCGATCTATTTCATGCTGACTCCAAGGTCTGCTCCAAGACCTGCTCCATAATCTTACAATTGTCTCTTTCAAGTGAAATTCCAGGAACCTGCTCCAAGGCCTTGTGCTCTTCCTGCACTTGTAGTCTAACCTCTCTCAACCTCCAACAGTCTCAAAAGTTCAACTGAGAAAGCGCCTTCCCAAAAGTGTTTAGGAAATAGGTGTTATAGATTCAATTGATTTGATGTTTTTCCAGTTCTATGGTTGTATAAAATTAAGAGAAAAT
>CAIGRT010152464.1:0-32514 GCA_903798405.1 Fraxinus platypoda | reverse complement strand
TTAATAAGTACATTTTGGCATAAAATAATCTTACGAGCGTATTAAATAAAGAGGAAAAACTATACATTTTACATTCATATCACCCATGTATGTCAATATATTTTCTCGTTGCTCATATTGTTCTCTTGGTTATTCAGAGCCTGTTTGAGCCCCCTTTTTTTTTTGTCCAAAATACATTTTGAAATAATATTTTGATGGAAAATGTATTGTTAAAAAAATAAAAAAAAAATGTGGATTTGCGTATAATATTATTTTATTGAAAAATGTGTAGTAAAAAATAAGAGAGTAAAATATATTTTGAAAATAATGTGGAACAAATAAGGGCTCAATTTCTTTTCTCGAATGTGAATTAAATAGGTGATATTGAGCTTATTTTCATCATCAATATGTGACCAAAACTTAAACAAACTAAGACATCACTTATAGTTGTTTTGCTACTGCCTCTACACACTTTGGTTTGTATCAATTTTCTTTTCTTTTTCTTCCCTTCTATTTTTTGGATCTTTCTGATTTTTGAATGTAATTTTCACTCGACACTATATGCTACCTTTTCCTTGATAAATTATCTCCTAAACATTGATGATGAATATGACCAAATTATTGAAGACTAGTTTCTCACTACAGCGTATGTAACTTTTGACAACGTGCCACGACTAGTACAATGTCTTTTACCTTTTTGGGCCAACGATACAAACTGAAGAGTAGTAAAGTGATGATGATATAGTACAATGTCTTTTCAATATTTTGACCTTTTGGCCAATAGAAGTTAGATTGTTGCTTCCAACATGGATTATATATTTGCTCATATGGATAGTACTGCTTATCATGTACTTGGTAGTGCAATAGTGCCCATAGTAATATCTAATGGCAAATCATCCTCATCAACTTTGTTTACACCTTGTACTTGAAAACTCAGTAGTCCCTATAATACTCACAAAGGCACCTATCCTCATCATCTTCATCAAGTGCATAATATCGCTTCAATTTAAAGCGTGGTAGGATGGAGAAATCCCCTCTAGGTATGTCATTCTCATCAATTTTGAGATCTCCCATCTCATTTTCTTGTTGTGTTCTTGCTTGCTATGTTCATTGTCAATGAAACCAAGAGAAACAAGTAGATCAGCCGAAAAAGAAATATGAAAAAGAAAGAAAGAAAAAAAGAATTCAAACCAAAGCTAAAATTAACAATAAAAACTAAAGTAAATAAATTAGTCCCTGATAATGGCGCCAAAAATTTGATCGTATGATTCCGCAAGTGTATGAATCATAACAGGTAACAAAGTCAAATTTTGAATCCGAATATCATTTTCGTATAAACTAATTACCTACTGTCAATTTTTTTTCTCGATCTAGTTTCAATCTAAATTAATGTGGTAACCTACTATCAAATCAAGATTTTATTGTATAACTGACTTATCCTTACTAGTCTAAATTAACCTAACTAATCTAATTTGTGGAGAGCTTTTGAAATTAAGTGGTTAGGAATTTCAATTTCACCTAGGCTATTTGACATTCATCCAATCCAAATTCATTCAGCCACTTTTTCATATGTATTAACTACCAAATTAACCAATTTTAGTTAATAATTTCGCTCAAACAAAATTAACTCTATTCATATACCAAGATTTACTATATTTCTATGTAAATTCATATATATGTAAAAGCATTCAAGTGTAGGAATTCTATCAAGATTGCATAGCCTATAAACCATCTCTCAATCTCTTATGACACACGTCACTTGTTGCACTAACTAGACAAATATATTTCCTCTCAATCCCAATATTGTCCTTAAATCAAGCAATTGAATGTAATTAAACACACAATAAGTAATTAACACACAATCAAAATTGAATAAAATATTTTGAATTAAATAAACATTAAATCTAAGCTACATTGTTCATCATAATAACCAATTATTTAGCCCATATAAAATTGGAATTGGAATTAAATGACAAAAGGATTGGAAACATAATCGATTTCAATACAAGTAATAAAGAAAAGAATCACGACGATTGTTATTCGTTGATACCCAATTCCCAACAATGGATCCTTAATCTTCTCTTCAAAGCTTGTATATCTCTTAGCCAATTGTGTTATTCAACCTTCAAATTTCAAATTGAGAAAAATCTTGAGGATTCAATGTATTTAGATGTGTAATTTTGTTTCAGGATTATATCTCTGACCACACCATTTTTATTAAATACAAGATTTCTATTTATAAACCTAAACTAGATCTAAAATAGAGTCACAAAATGATACAAAACCATAATTTTATTCTAATTAGGATATATCAAATATTTGGAATTTATCATTTCACTTGTGTAATTTGGTTCCCGTTTCCTCCTTTTCTTGGATTTAGGCCTTAAATATTGTAATTGAGGTCCTTCGACTTCCAAACACGACTCATTGGCCTCCAAATTCAAAATTATGTTCAACTTTCATCCTTTTTGATCAATAATTGTTCATTTTCATCATTTCTCATCCAATGTCGAATTTTTTTTTCCTAAAATAATCACAAACACATAAAGTTAAAGATCTCGTTCATAATATCTCCCAAAATTCTCTTTTTATGGCTAAAATAATTGTAATATTTACACTTATCACTTACCACCCTCGTTCGCCTGAAATTAAGGATCTGTCTCGTATGTCCATATGATTAAATTTAAAACCTAACTCTAATGTTAGCTGAGGGAATCGAGGTTCCATCTCGAAAGATTTTCTTCTCTCCTGTTTATTTTTATAGTCAAATATATGTAATTTTGTGTGCACATATCAACAAGCACCTTTTGCTCTGTTTTTTAGGGCCAAGACTGCAAGATTTATATCATCTAAACTTTTAAGTACTTGTTTGAGATAGTTTAAATTTTGCAGAAGTTAAAGTCAATAACTAAATTTTAATCTTATATTTCATGAAATTCACAAATTTTATCAATTTTTTAACTATATATTTTATCAACTTTTGTCAAAATCTGATAAATTTTTTATAAAAGAAAATTGTCAAACAACCACAAATTGTCATGGAAACTACTTGTATTTATACAAATTACAATAAACCCCCAAGTACAAGAAAATTTTAACAAGATTGATGCGGACGCTAATGTGATCGAATATGATTGATCTATTTTTTTTTCATCTTCTAATAGTGTCATGCCAAATTTTGGCTATCAAGATGTTCGATCAAAAAATTGTACTTATAGCATGATCGTACAAATTATGTCTTCAATATCTCCTTTATGTGCACAGGCTGAGATCACTTTTCCCGTAAATGCCTAAAATGGAAAAAAAATTAATAATAATAAATTGAAACGGACAAAGAGTGGAACCCACTTTTATCATTAAAAAGTTTAAAGTTATTAAAGAAAAATTACATATATTTATTTAAATTGTGTCAATGTCATTTTTGCAGAGTTTAAACGTGTTACTTCTGTGCATATTTCGGCAGAGACCCTACCAAGACTTCTTTGTCACATTATGCAGTAATTTCAATTGATTTGATGTCAAACAGTACATTCAGAAAGTAACATGGCCGCAATGCATAGATGTCTGGTAATATCTGGGATATTCATGGAAAACGGGGGTTTCCAAAATTCTACCAGACAAATTACTGTTAAATGAAAGGTACATGATTTGGGAGGTGTATTTTCCATTTTTATTTTTTAATGAACTATGTTGAGCCAATTACCCTAATACACGTACAGTTTAGATCACAAAGCAACAGACTTGACGTCAATAGAAGGTCTCGGGAAGTAAGTGCTATGGATTTTGTGAGTGCATGCAAGATGATGATAAAAGTTAATGAAATGTGTGATTGAAAATTTGATAAAAAATGTGGATCTCATAAATTTTTTTATTAAAAATAAATTTAATAGAAAATGAGTTTTAGAAAAATGACTAATTATGGTAACAAGCCCCACTAATGAAGTTTTTACGTATAATTTAAGTCGAGGGACGTGTTTAATTATGCATTTTATAAATGTCTTAAATATCGCATGTGAAGTTCTGGTATACTTCGTTAGTGACGAATACGTTCACAATCTTTATAAATGAATAATAACATAGTCCTTCAAGTTAGAACTTTGTACATTTAGATATCATGTTAGAGTTATTCCCCTTGTATGGTTGTCTTTATTTATTTATTTAGTTTTTTGCTAACAACCAATGAAAATTGGACAAATATCCCTCTATGCAAACACGGTCAAACTCCCCATGTACACATAGAATCTCTCATAATGTTAATCCGTCTTGTACATAAGTCTTGCTATTCTTGAAGGTCGCTCTCGTACTGGTTTGCAGATTCAAATGGACGGTGAGTGCATGAACTTTGACCTCGAGTGTGTATACAAATTTAAACAAATGAAGATTGGAAGTTTGGATATACTTTGACAGTTGAGAAGAGAACACCCAACACTTTCCTATTTGACGTTCATGAAATCAATTTTTTTTTTTTTTCAAATTCATTCTCAATTACTCATTTACACAATAAAATATATTGTTTGAAATAAAAAAAAATTAAAAAAATCATACTTCTTAACCACACGTTCTCCAAAAATTACTATTTCAAAATTTCTTTTCCCTAAAAAATTCACGTCAAACGTGCTAATTTGTTCCAGGAACTTGTTGAATCAAATCAATAGATTAATATATAACCAAAACACTTAATTGTCATAGCTCGCAGATAAGATTAAAACTAATTTAAAATTTCTAATGCTAAAAGTTTGGTCAACAAGTTCAAATTGCTCCAACTTTTGGATTCATTTGGTTGTGAGAATCCCTTTCATTGTTTCTTTTTCTCGTATCGACTTTTCTTCATGCCTCCTTTCAAACATGACCAATTCCAAAGTTCGTTGTTGTGAAGTTGTTGAAATTATCACAATTTAGAAATTTTGCGACTGTACTCTAAAATTATGTCAAATTTCTTTAAAATAATGTATTTATTCCATCGCGTTTTTGACCTACTAATAAAAAAATGTTTTCCAAGGGACATCATGGTATCTATCTTGAAAATATATATTGACACAACCGTAACATTTAAGCCTCAAGTACGGGCATTTTTTAACAGGATTTGTATTGGCCTTTTTTTTTTCCCTTTCAATGCAAACTCGCCAAGTGTTTTTCCTGTCAAATTTCTATTGAAAATGCATGCACTTAATAGCATTGTTCCGTCCGTAAAGACCAATTGCTAGGCGTCTTATGATTTGAGTATGAGGAAAATGTTTCCCAAGCCTTAAGAAAACATTTAAATTTAGCAATACTTTGGACCCAAATATATTAGTATAGCTTACCATTTTCTTGTTCGAAGTAAAATAAAATAAAGACCACTTTCTTCAGAGGTAGTTGTTCGAGTGATTCCCACAAGCGTATGGGATTGTTGACAAGTAATGAATTTGATGAATTAAGAGTATCGTCCCAATGAAAATAAATCTCAATTTAAGTTTATGAGTTCTGTATGAAATTCAAATTATGTAATACAAAAGAGTTGATTTTGTTATTTATTCAAAATTAATCTAAGAATGCTATACAAGTAGAGTTTGTATAAAATTATGGATGATTGTATTGGATTTTGAATCGGTTTATTATTATCTGTTTCAATTCACAATTATATAATCTAGTTTCATTTATGCATTCTTGTCAATCAATAAAACTAAGGTTAATTTTGTTTTTCAAGATAAATTAATTCTATTTTAATCACGATCCAATCTATTCCTATTACAAATTCAAATTATTAGAAGACATTAAATTTCAGATTATCTATATAATCGCACACACGATATTGTTATTTCTAACATTTGCTCGTTTGTTAACATTGTCGCGTTCTAAATTTATTGTGAATCTCCTAATACTACAACAAGTAATTAATTATCAAATTGATGATCAAACAATTAAATAATACAATGAGAATACAAAATTGATCAAGAAATGTAATAAATACTAAACTACTAGTTTTGAATTAAAATAAATAAACAATAGTATTTATCTTCATAAAAAACAAAAATGCACATAGCCTAGCATGATTTTATATAAATTACAATAAAAATAATAGAAAAATACCACTCGAATCATGAAATAATGCAAAAGATATTAATCTTCAAGACCAATGTTGAAATCTTCAATTTTTTGATATAATTTGATATTTTTTTCTCAAAATATAAAAATTAGATTGTTGTTCTTGATAAATTTGATGATCAGGATGTTTAATTAGAGGCTAGAGAGAGTTTCCTCACAATGATAGCCTTTGTTTAATATTTATAGGTGCTGAAAAATTCTGTCAAAAATCGTGCATCATTTAATTTCCATAAGAATTTAAATTAATCATGAAATTTATACGGAAGTTACAAGTTTTCACCGCGCGGCCACGCCATTACCTGAGCCGCATGCGCGCCATGAAGTGCTTCAGCTCTCGAGTCAAAATCAAACAAGTCGACGCGGGTGTGCCAACTTACCTACTGCTTGTGTGTGTGTGTGTGTTGGGGGGTTCATCTATCAATCAATGTGCAGCTTGGTCCTCTCCTTTGGATAATGTGCATTTTGAGAACTTTCTTGATATAATGTTGATCCTCCATCTTTCAATTGCATCCAATTGGACCCAACCATTCTCCAATTGTTGATATTAGGTCAGAATCAACTATTTGAAATGTACATTTTAGTCCCGAACTTCGAATTTCTTCATTTTTCTCCCGTTTTTCACTTCTTTTGTACAATTTTACTAATTTGCATTGAGTTTTACCTAATAAACACAATTAATACATAATTTAGTTATAATTCATCAAAATCAACAACAAATGCTCTAATTTAATAGTCCAAATAAGTATACAAAATAAACTTATCAAACACTCCAAACTTGACCATTTCTTAGTCCTCTAACTTAAATAAGAGTTTTAAACAAACATGATTAAATAACTTGCATTTGGTCTCAAGATTGAAATTGTTATATTAAAACCATACACTGATTCAAAATTACATTGCTAAATTTATTTTCTACTTATTAAGGGCCTGTTTGGGCCAGATTTTAATCTGATTTTAATTCAAGTCAAATGGGTCCCACATCTTTTCAACCACACGTTTCAAAAACTTCTATCGCAATCCATTAAAAATCTAATTTTAATATCCACCAAACACCCTCTAAATACAAAATCGACGTGTGTGTTAAGATTCATGTAAAACATTATAAATTAATAAAATGATTCAATTCCCGATCCTCACTGCTCTAATTTATCCCTTTTTATCTCGTAAAATGCACATACCAAACTTATTCTTTTTAATTCATTTTTCACGGTGTTATCTAAAGTTGAATTCATATATTAATCCTCACCCACTCTAATTTGGTTAGATTTTACTAATTATAGCTCGACATATCAACAAATGAGATTTCTCCTTATTTTTAACTGTTTCAACTTCCAAGAAACAACTAAATTAATAATCCCATGTCAAATGTTTAATTCTCTCAAATAAGTGTTTGGGGTTTAATCAAAGCATGTAGCGCGTTTTTCATTTCATACACTGGCTTTTCAAGTTTGTTGTACATATTATGTTTCACGCACTAGTTTGATTTTTTTTTTTTTAGTTTTCTTTCTTAAATTTTCAATAATTAGATGTTTGATTCCGATTAAAATCTAGATTTTAATATAAGTAAAAGTTAACAATTAATTTTAATCACAAATTTTATAGGTCTCACAACTTTTCAACCACAAGTTTCATTAACTTTTATCAAAATCTACTAAAAATCTTATTTTAATCACCTCCAAACAGGGGCTAAGTGTCATCATTGAGAACTTTTAGGGTAGCTTCACAACATGCCGCTTTTTTTTTCCCTTTCATACAATGATTTGTGCAATGTCCCTTATTAAACATTCATTCTCGAAAGTCAACCCATAATTTAAAATTTTCACTTAATTTTCATATTATTGGCCTTAGACAATCCACACAAAACTTAGCACACATGGAATTCACATTTATCTCAGTGTCTTCTTACAACAACTTAATCACCCCTAAACTATCCTAAAATTGATTTAAGTATGTATAATTAGTGATTGTTTGGATATAGCATCTAGGATCCACTAATTTTTATTTTTATTTTTTTCATTATATTCAAAATTTGAATTAAACTAATCCTTCAAGATGCAAAACATAAATCTTGTGTGTAAAAAAATATTAAATTTCACATGAATAAGTGTAAATCAACCTAAGATGCAACTTTTCTATAATTTATAATCTAATATATGATTTCAAATATATACATCATAATAGGCAAGTTTATTTAACTCACACAAGTATACAAAAACAATAATAAAGCTGAAAATAACTTTTTTTTTGAATTTTCGGATTTTTTATTTCTAATTTTTTTCACATAAACAAGCGCGCAAAATAGTTAAAATAGATAGCAACTCGATATTTTTCACACTAAACTTATAGCAAACATTGCCCCCCGTATCTAAAAATATAACAAACAATATATATAAAATTAAGGATAAAAAGGGAACTAAGTACTCCCCTAGTATAAATCTGCAGGTAGTAGATGCACTAACTTGAAAGTGTTGAATCACTTGCCGTGTCTTATCTCTTGTCTAGTGTACTTTCAAAATAATTAGAAATCAATCATAGCATAGAAAAATTCATTACAAGCTCAAACATACCCCTAAAGTGAAATATATGTGGATGAAGGTACCTTATACTAACTAAAAGTAATAAACATTGTTAATTCTATAATTTATAAAACAAAATAAATAAAAGGGAAGAAACTCGGGGTGTCTTTCAATAAGCTTTTGTTTATATTCATTAACTTGACTTTGATGTTTTGACTATTTATGGTGACTTGAAAAAAATAATTCAACCTTACATCGACTACACTAGCAGTTGTTCTATAATTCATCTTTGACCCTTTAAATTACTAGTGGAGGATCGTGCGTTGCACGATGACTGTTATAATTTGGGTATAGATTTTGTTATAACAATGCTCTATTTTAGATTATGTAAGATTTAGTTGTATATTGTCAATAATGTTAAGTAGATCTCTGAAAAAAAATAAAAATAATGTTAAATGGTTGTACATGATGAAAGAAAAGATGTGAACAATTAAATGGCTTTGTGAGCAGCAATTTTTTTGTAGTGTGATTCAAAATAGGCCTTCTTCTAAGCTACTAACCCTGGTGTAGAAATATTTTCGATTTCCTCGAAATATATAGTTGGCAAAAACGATGACCATTTCTTTCAAGAAAGTGAATAATTATCAAATATGCCAAATGAAACGACACTTCAATTGTAGCTCCAGATTTAACTGTGTCGCTCATGTGTTCAAATAATTCAAGAATCAAAATTCAACATAAAGACACACACATATATATCGACATAACATAAAAATACCTTCTCGAGTGCTTGCTTACCTCTTTGATTAGCAGCCTTATATTTTTATTTCTATATAGAATCAGAAAAAGAAGAGTGGTATTTATTTTAATTTGAGCAAACAATTTCCCAAATTTAAAAATAGTAAAAAAAACATAACAATAGAATGCCCAGAAACTAATAATTTCTTCAACTTTCCCAGACGAAAAATGGAGTAAAAAAGATAATAACATAATGCCTAGAAATGAATAATTTCTTAAACTTTCTCAAATGAAAAAGGAGCAAAAAAAAATTAACAGAGTGACCAGAAATTAATAATTTCCTCAACTTTCTTAATTGTATCCACTACCATAGAATCTGTAAGTACAAAGTTTCCTTAGTGTTGCAAGTATATTCACCAAAAAAACTCAATAGAATGGAAACAAATTAAGAATTGAGAGTCTTTACTTTGACTTGCAAAAGTTAAGAGTGCAATAGATTCCATACATTCAATTACTATATATACATTAACATAATACACTGTGCATGTTCAACATATAAACATAGTTTCCAAAAACTAAAATGAAGCTCATGTCATGCATAAGTTGTAATATGGTCTTATACAAAATAGTCATTCAGTCAAAAGGAGTTCAAAAAACAACTATTTTGTTGTTGCTGATTTGCCCACGTAGTTGGCAAAGTTTCTGCAAAATGATTCCCAACATTTGCATTTAGCGAAAGAACAAAAACATTTCAGTTTCTAGTTGAACTGTCGAAGGCATGGGATAGTTACTTTGTTGTAGTAATGATGTTGTCAGGTTCATGAACTGCAGTCCTCTCATTTTTTAGGATGGTCGGATGATATCATCTTCTGTTTTTTTGGTTGCTCAACAATTTCTGTTTCAAAGACCAGATTTCTTCGTGCAGCAGGTGGGAATTGTTGACTGGTTCTAGAGGAACTTGTGCAATTGAATGAAACTTTATTCTTCGCATCATATGGAGACACTATTGGAGATGTTTCTTCAAGTTCACGGTTGTCATCAAGAATATATATCACATCGAACCTCGGTTGGTTAGTTTTTGGATCGGGGTTTCCTACTTTCATGTAAATGAAGTGGTCTTCATCCATGTAGTTGGACTTATGAGCACCAGTCACATGATGTGGCTGCATATAAAAGATTAAACAATATACTATCAAGTTATGCAGCTGGGGAAACTTGTTGAATGTAATAAATAATACATAGAAACTTTACCATCAAATTATCTTTCATTATTTTCTCAGCTGGAAGGTGTAAGAATTTTTCGGCCACATCACCAAATAACGATGCAATAATGTTGCCAGTGTGATCTCCAATGGTAACACTGCACCTTGCTCTAGGGGGAAAATTTTAAATTTAGCATTAAGCAAGAGCTGATTTTTACTGAAACTAAACTACATAAAAAATGATTATTTTTGTTACATAGTAATATAATAACTATCATTATTACCTAGGAATTGCTCTTGCATGCATGTACTTGCAATAATTGCAAAGATACATTTCATTCAACTGAGCAAAGGACATCCAACCACAAGTGTCACATGCCATATACCAAAGTGACTGAGTTGTTGTTTTCATTTCTACCTTCCCTTTGATCCAAAATGGTTTGCGCTGAAGTAAATACAAGGAATGTTAGCATAAAATTTTAACTGACAACCCGTTTTCGCAAAATGGGAAGAATTCTAATGACAGAGTTCAGTTGCATAGTTTAATTGCACTATTTAATATACCGTTGATGTGTTTTCTGAAATATCTTTGATGTAGATGATTTTGTTCTTCGGAGGAGGTGGAATAGTGGAAGTATTCGGTAAATCATACGTCTTTTGAGTTATCATCTCTGTCAACATTTCTTTGTTTCTTTCCGACCTTAAACAATAGGTAATGATAAGTGAAAAAACATGTAAACAATGAAATATAATAAAATCCTAGTAAATGAGTAATAAATTTTTTTTTAAAAAAATAACGAATAACAAAACAAGTGTACTAACCATTTTCTCAGCTCGACAAGTTTTTCAAACTTTGGATCTATGAAGATTGAGCTGTTTGCTTTTGTGGACAATGATATTCCTATTAAATATATTACAATTGTGTAAGTAAAATATAATTTATTTATAGCACACAATTTGTTAAAAGAAACGAATAAATTTTAAGTTTATTTACCTTTGAATGATGTCACCTGTAAATGGTTACTGACAATGATTGGTTTCTTCATAAGGCAATCAGTAATCTCAGCTCCTTCATGGTCTATAAAATTGTCCCAGATAGTTAATATAATTGACTGCAACCTGCATGTGAAATTACAAAAAGTTTAGTTAATTTCGATAGCTGTTTTCGATAGCTGGGAATCTATTGGTTTGTTTCTAAAAATTTAACTTGATGTATACTTAACTTTCATTAACAAGAACAATGTCTTGAATAGTTGAATCTGCATTTGTGTTTGGAATTTTCCTTTTTGGACGAACATCGACTGCAATACCTACATATGCTGAAAAAAAAGAAAGAAAAATCATTAGTTTTCTGTGATATGTATCGGTGTGTATGTATAGTTGTGTAATGAATACATTTGTGGTAATAGTTTGATTTACCTATTTCAGTGTCCATGTCTATGTACTTGTGAAGTTCATCAAATGTTGTAAACTGGAAACATGATTCCACAAGAGAGACGTGGTTTTCATTCACTTCTTCTATTCGGGTTGAACCACTAATTGTCCATTGTGTATTCCCACAAGTTGATCTAAATTGTTCATTTGTTTGCTTCACATATGCATTTGAGATCAAGTATGTCTTTGATGGTACCAATGTATTTTCAAGAGCTTTAATGTTCTGAGCAAATACAATTGCTTGGACTTTGTTTTCCTACACGAGTTATTAAATATAAGATAAAATGTAACATAGTAAAGTTATTTTCAAATTTATATAAGTATGAAAAATAATTAAAACAGATAAATTCAAACATTTGAGTGTTAAAATGCGCACTTTGATGTATGGTAATTTTGAACACATTGTTATATTTTTTCAACATGAAAAAGAAAAAAAAATTTAGACAGATAAGTTCAAACATTTCAGTGTTAAAATCAACAGTTTGGTGTATGGTAATTCTGGACACATTGTTTTATTTTTTCAACTTGAAAAAGAAAAAAAAAGCAGTTCATATAGCACGAATTTTCAAGAAGATATGAAGGATTTTCAGTAAGAAATAATAATTTCATACTGTTAGACACAATCTTGTAACTCTTTCATATAAGCACAGAGATGACCATGTTCTTTCATTAATCAGAGCTGATGTTAATGGGAAAAAGCAGAGTACTAAAGTGCAATACAATATTGTATTCTAATTGAAGAAAGAAAAAATGAAGTATGAACATTTTATTATCTGTAGAAACTTACAGCAGTATCCATTAACCAAAGATGTTGATACATTCCATTTCCCTTTTGTGATGATCTTGAAGCCATTTTTTCCACAACTACTACTTTACACGTCCATCCGGTTTCTCGTGTTGCTATTTCAGGGATTAATTTGTAATTCGATTCCATGCTCATAACTGGGAAATGGAAATAAGAGACAAAATTTAAAAGATTGTTGGAAACTTAGTACTATAATAGTTGTTATCATTCATATATTATTCATACTTGTATGGGTCTAAGAGAGAAGGAAAAATGTAAAGAAAGAAAGAAAATCATTTACCTTGCTTTTTGTATCTGTGCAAAATAAAAGCTATTTTTTCTTCTTTCGAGTCAATAAGAGAAAAGGAAAAATGTAAAGAAAGAGAGAATCATTTACCTTGCTTCCTGTATGACTGCAAAATAGAAGTTGTTTTTTCTTCTTCAGGCTCTTCTATATATATAACAACAGTGACAAAAAACCTCCACTTTTATATATTGTAGGATATAAAAGCCTATGTTTGTGTAAATAATAATAAGGTCTTAAAGTAGACAAATAAAAAAAGAAATTGTACAGTGTCCAGATTACCTGTTCGTAAGAGACCATGCTGTGTTGTAAAAATAGAAGCTACTTTCTGTTTTGGAAAGGATATGTTATATACGTGTTTGTGTGTATTTGTGGAATAGTACAACTGTAGAGTACATAGATGAATAGACAGATAAGTGAGGAAGTACAATTTTCAGATTAGCTGTCATAACAGGACATGCTTTTACTGTAAAACTAGTGTGGTATGGTATGGGGGTTAGGTTAACTTATATAATATGTAAAAGTAATATGATATGACAAGAAAGTATGGACATCCCTATAAGTAAAAAAAAAGGAATAAAAAAAAAAAAAAAAAATATATATATATATCCTACAATGTATAAACTATCATAGTACTAATAAAATGAGGTCCTGACTTATCTGAGTGATCTTATATATATTATTCATACTATATATATATATGAAATGAGGTTTTGACTTATCTGAGTGATCTTATGGGTGAAATTTTCTTATTAAATTAAGTTACTCTGTGTCTGACTTTTTTGTCTGAGGGTTATGATAACAATTTCTCCAAGATTTGGTTTAGTAAAAGATACTTACCAAAAGCTGAAAAAAATGATTTATACTGGCATTCATATAGAGACTTCTGAAAGTCGGATAAATATGGGATTTTGCCAATGACAGTAAGGATCTCGGGAGCATCTACTACCTGCCATATATTACAAACACCATAAGAAAGAAATGCTTCTTGTCAAAGCAAAAGCACATACATAAATAGAGGGAGAAAATAATAACTAAGTTCCAGTTAAGTTGATGATTTATAGAAAATTTGGATACCTTTTGTTTCAGGGAATCTCTATCTAAGGATATAATGCTTGTAAGGACAGTGTAAAATATGAAGGTGTCATAAGGAAAAATCTCATAAGTCGTGAAAGTTGAGATAGAATCAAGGAAATGATATGCTGCTTTCTTGTAGTTACGGGTGGACATGCAATATAGTCCTTCATACACCTTTAAACGGATCTTCCTCTCCAGTCAGCTCCTTCTTCAAACAAGCTGTGTCATGCTAATTGTCAAAATCAAAACTAAAATAAAATGAAACAAGGAAATTTTTAATATAAGATTATCATCCATGTTGACCCTTACTTCTTTGCTTTGTCAATGCTTTTAGAGATGAGATTAAAGCCCATGTGGAAGAAACCTATCTGTAGTGTGCAGGAAACCAAGTCCATCTTTTGTCCAAATGCAACGGTCTTACTTTCTGTTAACTTGAGTTGCTCCAGTGCCTTGTCCTGGATTTTTAAAGAACAATGAATAAATTCAATCAAAATAACATAAGTAAAACATCAAAGGATCAAATCTGTATGACTGTACATTATCGCCAATTCTAATAAAAAATAAGGACTTTGCCAAGTGAGCTTCCCGGACTTCACTTTCACCCAAGTTTTCTTCTGCATCGGCAATCCTAAACAAAAATTAAGCCAAAGATACTTAATTATGGAGGAGATGATGGCAAAAGTATTTCCTTCACACTGTTAACAGCAGAAAGAAAATTATGAATTATGTAAACCAGTTTTTACAAACATATGGAGTAATGTAAAACGAAATTCACACACTGAGTAGTACGACTGTAGTTAACTTACCCCTCTTGCCTTATGTATAATTTATCATTAGGAGTTAAAGTATTAAAAAAATCTTCATCAAATGACCGTGCATTTAAATTCACTGGTTCATCAAAACTATAGTATTTAACAGAATCACCTAGGAACTTTTCGATTAACATAGCATTTATAAAATCAACGTCCTCATTTTTGGGACATAATATGATTCTATTAATCATAGCTTCAATATTATCTAGATAGGTATTTAATTCAGGGAACACAACATCTATCAAATTTTGTACAGGAGTGGTTTCATTATCATGTGGAATAATCATTTCATCTGCCATCTGGTAATTTAATCATATTGCATGAATGTAAAGGTTCAATCCCATTTCCAATTCGAAGTAAATACTCAGAAAAAAGTAAATCTAATTGAGCTCTCATATTTTGAACTAATTTTATTTTTTTAATAAATGGCCATAAATACGAATTAACTAATGTTGCATCAACAATATCTTCCTTTTGTCTGTTGGGAACAACGAGTAATATTTGACGGAAGTCACCTCCAAAAACTACAACTTTCCCTTCAAATGGAAGTTTAATTTCAGTTATATCTTGTAACATCTCATTTAACGATTCAATAACTGCTTTATTTAACATAGAAGCTTCATCCCATATTATTAATTGTGTCATTCTCAATAATTTAGCTAAAGATTATTGTTTACTAACAGAAGTAGTCGATTTACTGCTAACCTGAAGTGGGAGCTTAAATCTTGCACAGAACTTTGAAGACAAAAAAAGAAGAATGAAAACTCAATAGTAGAGATAAACAGCCAACATAAACGGGGAAAAAAGAAAAAGTAAAGATTTATAAAGGAACGCCCTCGATCATGAGAATCCAATTCTTTAAAGATTTCTTCAATTTTTTGGGAACAACCAGTTAAAATTTTCGAAGAGTAATAAAATACAAGCTAAAGTTTAACAATAAAGATAGCAAATATACCCAAAGTGACCAAAACCCGATTCAATACAGTTTCCACTTATTACCCTCCAAAGTACAAACATCAGAATCGGCACCTGCAATCAACAAATAAGCATTTACGTCAACTTTTTAGCCAGAAGGATAAGTGTTATTAACACAACTGAAATTGACGATGCAAATAAGAACACAAAATAAAAAGAATGTATTAACTGAACTTACTATGCCTCGATTTCCCAATACTGCTCGATATCTGTAATCTTTTAAACCCCCGAAAAGAAATTCAAAATCACAAGCAAGTATGATAATAATGTCTTCAAAAAATGAATGGTAAAAGTAACAACTTCAACAATAGTTGCACTAAAACCCTACAAACTTAACCAAACCAACAAGTAGATAAATTTTCAAATTGTAAATGCACAAATAATCTTTCGAAGCAAATAGCATCATAATTTTAAATATGGTCAAATCTTTAAAGCTCAGTATAGAAGTACAAAATAAAATACATTTTAAAACAGGTTCTCAGGTCAATGCTCAATTTAGGCCACCTACTACCTCATCTCATAGTTCCAACCAGTAAAAGGAAAATACTTGATGTGGTCATCAATTCAAAAGCATATCTAACAGTACACAGAAACAAGCTTCAATAGAATCACCATATAAACATCTTAAAACCATTTCATCAAGCATATAAACATATTCTCCTAAAAAAGAAAACATCTCTGAAATCTCTGAAATCAGAGACGATAGAGAAAGAAGAAAGCAACAGAAGAACAAAACCCCAGTTATTTTTTTTACAACAAATCGAAAAGGTCTGAAAGGGCGAACATGAGAAATGATGAAACACAACAAATCGATCGCAGAGAATAAGAACCGAAGGAACTTCTGCGATAAGTCGTTGTAGCAGTACACACAAAACATCTTCAGTGTAAAAAAGAAAAAAAAAATAGATAAACCAAGTTGTAACCACAAGCTAAACATGTTAACGTACTGTACCCTTCCCCAAAACAAAACCCTCCGCGAAATCTCAGAAAATAAGACACGATAGAGAGAGAAAGGAACAGGTAACGACATTACAAAAGAACATAACCGCTGCTACTCCACAACAAATCGACAGCGGGATCTGTTGGCCACCGTACCCTCGCCTAAAACAAAACCCTCTCTTAAATCTCAGAATTAAAACGCGATAGAGAGAGCAAGAAAAAGGCAACGACGTCACAAAACAACAGAACCTCTGCTACCCTACAACAAATGGAAAACGGGATCTAAAAGTGCGAAAACGATACACGATGGAACACAGCAAAAAAATCGTACAGCAGAAGAACCGATCGAAATCGATAATAGGATCCGAAAGAGTGAAAACGATACACGGTGAAATACACTAAATAAATCATAAAGAAGAACAACCGAGGCAAATTCTGCGATGTTTTCTTGATTTTACAACGTAGGATCACACATAAAGCGGAGAAGATCTACGTAATTCTTAGGGTTTGAAAAGGGGGAAAAGAAATCGCCAGAGAGAGAGAGAGACGGAGGAGGGGAAAGAACAGTCTAGAGAAATAGAGAGAGAGAGAGAGAGAGAGAGAGAGAGAGTAATGCGTACGGAGATGACTGGGAGGCACCTAAGGGACCAAAACAACAATTATATTATAATATAACAATTAAAGGAAAGCAAACGTAACCTTCATCCGGCTCGGCCCCAAAAACGTTTCGGCTCTAAAACGGCTCGGCTTCTTTGGCCATTTGGCTCAGGAACAGTGGCAAGGAAGTTGTCTCTTTTAATATTGTAAGGGATAAAGTTTCTATTATTATCCCTTTCAACCATTCCATCAACTTCTTTTTTGTATCAATGACTTTCCCAATCCTCATTTTCTTCATGGTCAATCCTTTTACATTCCTCAATGTAAGGTGGTTGCCTGAGTGAAGTATTCATGGTCAAGTTTTGTTGTTTTTCTTCCACACTCAGGATTATTTCACTCATTTCAAAATCCATTAATACTCGTCCAGTTGTTAAAAAGGATCTTCCTAGAATTAATAGTATGTGTTGAGCATCTATATCAAGGACGATGAAAACAACTAGAAAGAAGAGATCGCCAACTTTGATTAACATATCCTCTACTACTCCATAAAGATGCTTGAGTGTTCTATTAGCCAACTGTAGAATTATTGAAGTTGTTTAAGGATCCTCCAATCATAATTTTCTATAGATAGACAAGGACATCATATTAATACTTACTCCAAAATCAATTAAAGCATTTAAATTATGTGTATTTCCTATAGAGTAAGGTAAAAGTGCAACCCCTAGATTTTTCAGTTTAGGAGGGAGCTTGTACTATAGGATTGAGCTGCATTCTTCAGTTAATGCCAATGTTTCATTTATTTCCAGCTTTCTCTTCTTAATCAACATCTCTTTCAAAAACTTAGTATAATTTGAAATTTGTAGAATTATGTCAATGAAAGGAATGTTGATGTGAAGTTGTATAAAGGCATCCAAGAACTTCTTGAATTGTTTTTCCAACTTAGTATGGTACAACCTTAGAGGGAATGAGACTAGTTGCCCGTGTTCATCGATAGAAACAGTTGTCTTAACCTGTGGGTTGTCTTACTATTCTTCTTGATTAACCTTTGCTGAATCTTCAAACTGGCCCATTTGTTTATCACTCATGGTGGTACCTGATTCTCCTCGTTCATTTTCTTCTTCATAGTGATTTCTGACAATTGAACTCCACTTCTTGTAGTCATAGCCTGAACATGTTTCTCTTTTGGCCGCGTTCGAAGCCTTTGAGGGAATGGAATATGCAACACATATGCTCGAATAGAGGCTGATGTTATCTCAAAAAATTTATAATTCACAATTTCAAATGCTAATACCTGTTCACGTGGTTTTTATCTGTGTAGCTTGGTAGGGTAAAAGTGTTCTGTTGGACAATGCAGCTACTATCTATCCCACATGAATTTCTAAAATTTTTATTGAATCCTACTGGTTTTGAAAATTAGTCTCAGTGTTTGCAATGTATTGAGTCACTAATTCTTCCAACAACAACTTATTTTCTTATTATTGCTAAAAGCTTGGTGGAGAGCCATGAATCTAATATCCATGACCCTGTTTATTAACTCATGAGAAGTTTGCATGTTTTCTTCAACTTAGATTATAGGAGTTGAAGAAATGTCTATATTGCCGCCTCTAAAAAATTTGTGCATATTGTACCACTTCGAACTTATAAGCATGAATGGACACTAAATGATAGCTTGCAGTTGTATAATCTGTCTCGAAACCCCCCATAGACTGGTGTGGTTGGTGCATCATGCTCACTTTCCGAGTTAGGTTGTCCAATTTCTTTGTTATTACTTCCATCTTTGATGCCAGTATTGTAACTGCATCTATATTGTGATTTGTGAATACACGCTATTTTCCTTGGAGTTTCTCTTTCAGTTGGCCACATAGGCTAATTTTCTGCAATTCTCTCATATAAATCATATGCTCTGTCAATGGATGATTGTATTATATTTTGAATTCGACTATTGTTATATGCTTCATTTCTCAATTATGTAATCTAGTTCCCATCATGGATTTTTAACTATCGATAAAGCTAAGGTATTTAACTTTATTTTTCAAGATAAATTAAATGTATTCTAATTATGACCCTAATCTAGTCCAAGTACGACTTCAAATGATTAGAAGACATTAAATTTTAGATTATCTATATGATTGCACATGCGATATCGTTATTCCTAACATCTGTTGCCCGCGTGTTAACCTTGCAACGTTTCAAACTTATTGTGAGTCTCATAATGTTACAATAAACAACTAATTATCTAATTAGTGATCACGCAATTAAATAATGCAGTGAGAATGCAAAATTAATAAAAAAAATGTAAGAAATATTAAATTACTAGTTTTGAATTAAAAAAGTAAACAATATGGTTCATTTTCATTCAATACAAAAACGAATCCAGCATAACATGATTTTATATAAATTACAAGAAAAATAGTAGAAAAATAGCATCTGAATCATGAAATAATGCAAAAGATATTGATTTTCAAATCCAAAGTTGAAATCTTCAATTTCTTAAATGTAATTGGCCTTCAATTCTAGCTATGGTTTGATCTTCTCTATCAAAATACATAAATAAGCTTATTGTTTTTTTATGAATTGAATGATTATGATGTGTAATTAGAAGTTAGAGAGAGTTTCCTCACAATGGTAGCCCTTCTTTAATATTTATAGGTGCTGAAAAATCTGTCAAAAAATGAGTACCAATTTAATTCCCATAAGAATTTGAATTAATCACGAATTTGCACGGAGGTCCCAAGTTTTCACCACGCGGCCCTGCCATTACCCGAGCTGCACGCGCACCATGAAGTATCAAGTCAAAATCCCGCGCCATCTTTCCTCATGCGCGTGCGGGGCGTTTGTCTATCAATCAATGTGCAGCTTGGTCCACTCAGTTTCATCCAATTGGACCCAAACATTCTCCAATTGTCGATATTAGGTTCAAATCAACTATTTGAAATGTGCAATTTAATCTCGAACTTTGAATTTTTTTTTTCCTTTTTCACTCATTTTGTACATTCAACCAATTTGCATTGAATTTTATTTAACAAACACAATTAATAGATAATTTAGCTATAATTCATCCAAATCAATGACAAATACCCTAATTTAATAGTTTAGATAAATGTAGAAAATACACTTATCATAACTCTTAAAATTGTTTTGCCCAAGCCTTGGAAAAATATTTACATTTAAGAAATTCTTTGGTTAGGATAACTTACAGTTTCCATATTTTAAGTGAAAAAAATGTTACTTTCTTGGAAGGTAACTCTTACTTTCAACTAACTTATATCCACCTTTTACCAATAAAATTTATTAATCCAAAAATGCTAAAACATATAAATATAATATTGCAACTTGGTAAACTAATCTAACAGATAGCTGAACATTGTTCTCACTATCTTTTATTTATTATTATTATTATTGGTTAAAACTGCACGTTGGACATTCATAGGAGACTTGGCGCTACTGAATGGAGTCTTCGCTCAATTCTTACCCACCCTTTCCCGTAGAACACACAGCTGGCATGTACTGTGCGAACTGATTGAATGCGATTTCTCAACAACGATATCACTGGCTAGAAATTTAATTAGTAATGGTCCAATGGGACTGATTGAGACCCTTTCTAGAATATGGATCACTTGCTCTGTCCCCTAAAGTTCATATTTACGTAATGACGTGGGGTTTACCCATGACACTATTCCAAACTCTATATGATCGATGAATTATTGAAATCCAAAACCCAAATCTCAGATTGAATTTCAGAATCTGATAAATATATATTTGGTTCTATTTCAATGCAGTCTGCTTGTGGACCCACAGATCACATTCTTGAGCCTTCTTGTGGCTCCAAATCCATTCTTGATTTCCATACCTAAAAAACATAAACAAAAAAACTTAATAGCTAAAGAGAGAGAAGGCATCAAATGGCTATGGAATAATGACCTTGACGTGGAGCATTTGGATTGGATGGTTGAATTTCCCATGTATGGAAAAATTGACGTCCGCATGAAGCGAGTGAACAATGCTTCCCCACAAATGAGCAGAGCCAGGAAAAATTGACGTCGGCAACTTCAATACCATCTTCATGAAGCAAGTGAACAATGCTTCCCCACTAACGAGCTAAGCTGTCTCGGCTCATGTTCCAGACGAGCCACAAGCTCGAATCGAACTACGAAAACTTCATGTCGTTGCTCGTCTACTCATGAGCATGCCCATAATCGATGAGTGAAAATGCAATTTTCAACCAAAAAAAAAAAAAAAAACCTCTTGAATTGGGATTTTTGAAAACGAGTCAACTCGTGTTCGGCTCGTCACATATGTGAACTTGACTCACCTATTTAATTGGCTCGTTCCATTTAATATCCTTAAATGTGATATAAATCTTTGATAAATCATCAGGCCAACTAACTAAACTGACGTCGATATTGGAGCTCGACCAAGTGAATACGCTGACATTGCACTATATACATCAAATATAATGTTTCATTAAGGATTACAACTACTAGATGTTCAACCGAAACAACTGTCACGCAAATTTTAACCCGTCACAGTGAAGGAAAGTAGGAAACCCTCAAGAACTTTGGAAATCAAAGCTATAGAAGGCAAAAACCTAAAGATTACACCTTAAGCTTCCCTTAGGCAACACAAGAATCTCAAGCCCTGGTCTGATAATCAAAAATAGGCATTTGAACAGTGAAAGGTCAAAACCGTGAAACCACCCTAGTCTAACCAAAGAGTGTTAAGAGATGAATTCAACAGTTGTTAAATACAAAAAATATAGAATAAACTTGGATTACTCGTCGTGAGAAGGTTACCCTTTTATTATGAAATTCCAAGCTTTAATATGTATAGTATCAGAGCCCATTAATATAGTATCACATTAGTTGAATATCGAAATACAGATCAGCATATAAGAGTTTGAATTGCTCGTTCAACAAAGTTGACATTTTAAAAAAAAAAGTTAACTTGCTAAGATGGAAAGCAAGTCTTAGCCTCCATTTGGAAAGTATTTATAAATAGATAGAATGAATAATGAATAAATTGATAGTACTTGTGAGTCCATTAAAATAGATGGTTGAAAATAAAATTCGATTATTTATGAAATTATATATAAATTTTGCCAAAAGGAGGCTTAATATAGAGCTCCTTTTTTCTCCTAATCCAATCCCGCCGGCTGCCGCATAGTGCGTCTTACCTCTTCCTGCCGGCAACTCCTAGCGGAGTTTAGGACTTTAGGTAAATGCAAATAGACTTTTTATTTTATTTTCATTTTTTGTTGCAATATCAATGTGTATTTTCAAGTTGGACACGTGTGAAACTTAAGTTCATTGCTTTAGTTGCCAAGTATGGATTGTTACAATTCTTTGGCATATTGACACAGTCGAAATGCAACGTGGTGATCGTATTTTTGTCTTTGTTTAGGTAACTTTCCCTATGGGGTTCGGATGGTGACACATGTTTGAAGTTAGCCTAGCCTCGTGGGATCAAGATTCTTGGTAATTCTCTGTCCCATGTGCCGTGGCATGTAACACAATTAAAGTACATGTGCTGCAATAGAACTGTTGTTTGGTTTATTATTGGTCATATTCTCAAGTTCAAAGTCTTGTCATGCATTTTATTTCGCGGCATCTTTGACAAAAATGTGCTGAAATAACTCAAAATATTCAAAAACTTTATCTCTATGATTTTATCTGAATGGCTCTTTCATGTGCATTATCGCTATGAGGCGCTAGCTACTCTTACTATGTATATTGAAAAAATTAAATACAAAGAAGGGGACATGGAGCTTTACCTCAACTCTTATTAAGTCTTATTCAATCTATACAATCATGAGAACACAACCACTATGTACCTTTCTACGATACCTCAGTATCATCACTTTTGCAAAAGTGATGACCATTTGACACTTTAACTGGGTTGAGGACGACCCTCGCACCTTATTGGCAAAGCACTATGTTACAGGCTTACAGCCACAAGATTTTCCTTGGAATGATTTCATCCACCACAGTTTACAATGGTTCTTTGACTAATATCTATTAGTCTATTTTACTTAAGAATTATGATTGTCCTCATGTTCTACATAAAAAAAGAAATCACATATATTCATAATCTTGATAACATTCCAAACTCATACAGGCATCGATGAAGTCTTGATTTCCAATTCCCCAAATATCTGATTGGATTTCAGAATCTATATTTGATTCTACTTCACTCTGTGTGGATCCACAGATCAAATGCTTGAGCCTTCTTGACATTGTTGTAACTTCAAATCCCATTTTTGATGTCCAAATCTAAAAAGTAAAAGGCAAAACAGAAATCAATTAGTTACACAGCCAGAGAGAGAGAGAGAGAGAGAGAGAGAGAGAGAATTGGTTGAAGTCATAAATAATAATAATACTATTCTTAGTTAGTAGTGATCATTGCCGATCTAAGTGACAACGGAGTTCATGATTCATTGTCCAATGCATAAAAATGCATCACAGTTCCAAAGGACAATAATCAATGGGTAGATGTCACCTAGACTAACGACTAATGATGAATGACGGTACTAAAAGGGCTATGGAATTTATAAAGACCTTGTCATGGAGGATTTGGATGGTGGAATTTCCATGTATTGAAAAATTTGCATTGGCAACTTCGATACCATTTTCATGAAGTGAGTGAAGTATGATGTAAAATTTTGATAAATCATCAAGCCCACTAACTAAAATCACATCCATATTTGGTCCCATATCGTGAATTTCTACTAGAGGCGGTGAAGACTCTGTGTTGCCTTGAAATTCACTTGTAATACAAGAATGTGATCTTTTTCTTGAAAACAGTGACTGCTTCTTCTCCTTCATCTTCTCCACCTTCATCTTTAAGCTCTCGATGTACGTTACAACTTCATTCATTTGATCAGGTAATGGCATCCCTTGCTGCATACATGAAAGTCAACGTGTTAAAATGCATATTTGATACACATAAATAAATCAGTCTCTTTTGAAACCACCTAATTTTTTTTTTATGAATTCAGGAGTGCTAAGAGGGGTGAACCACTTGCCGATTCACCAAGGCAAGCCACAGGCGAACTTTAGCGAAAACCTCGTGCAAGCGGCTCTAGGTTGAGTGAAAATGCAATTTTCAATAATAATAATAATAATAAAGGTGAGCCATGAGGGGCTTGATAGCCGGCTTTGCTCGCCCGTCCTGGATTTTCGGAAACGAGGCTCATGTAGTGGGCCGAGTAATCCTGATGGTAGGCGAGCCAGTCGGCTCAACTCATTTAACTCTCTAGATGAATTGGTACAAAATGATCTTGGAGTGTGTCAAGTCTTAGCGAGACAACTTAAATTCAGTCACAACCTTTTAGATGGTTCAAAGTTATATGCAGCTTTTCTTGCATGCAAGATTTGTTATTTCTGACCAAGTGTAAGTGAAAGAGAGAAAGAAAGAGAGGTACCTTGGAGCCGTGATCTGGGATTAGAGAGAGTAGGTTAGAGTAGAGACTCTTCATCCGATTTCTTCTGTTCTTCTCAACAACTTTTCTTTCAAGTTTTGGGGACTTAGTTGAAGAAAAACATGATTTGGATTTACCCTTTTCCATTTTCTTCATTTACACACTCAAATTAACGTAGGAATCTCTTACATTATTGATCATTGTTGATTTATTTATAGTATTGGAAAACAGGGAGTACAGGGGAAGAGAACGAATTTTCTTGGAGAGTGGGGTGGGGTGAGTCATCAATGAATCATGAACACATCATCTGCTTGCGTAAGCGGTCGAGTTTGACTTTTAAGACTCCTAATTCGTTGTTCACACACTGTTTTCTCTAAGACATTCACGAAAGAAAAGGATAACCAAAACTACTACTTCCACTCATGCAAATTTAAATTTTTATATAATAGTATTTTCTTGGGTGAATGAAATTATTTTTATACCAAATATTCAATGACTAAAACTATTTATGAACGATGGATAATAATGCTAAAAAAAAAAAATTATTCCTTTTTTGTAGAGATTACGATTTTGTGAAAATTGATTCTTTTGTAGAATGTTTGATTAAAAAGTATGAAAAAACTTTGGATTTATTTGGTTCGAGTAAAAATGGTTCGAAATTTTTTTAGCCCGAATGGAGCTTTTGCTTGACCAAAAAATCTAGGCTCGACCCGAACTTTCGGCTCACTTTTTTTTTATTTAATAACTTGTCTTTACAAGCAACGACTTGCTGCCTGTATCAAGCAACTTTTAAACTTTTTACTATTTTTTTTAGGATCAATTAGTCACTGGCTGAAAATGACCCGCGACATGAGTTGGCAAGCTCGGGCTCGAGCCAATGTCTCAAAATGGGGTCGGGCCGGCTCGGACTTTTTTCGGGCCCAGCCACGGGTCGCATAAATCGACGAGCCAAATTGACATCCCTACTTCTACTACAGTTAACAATGTTTGTATGTTCTTATTCAAAAAGAAATATTTATTTATTTATATTATATCTTTAATTATAAAATTCCAAATTTTTTTACTAATCTAATGTTCTATACATTTCATATATGGAACTCACTTAATTTCTATTTTGCATCAACTTGCTAATGCTTTCACTTTCACTAAGCCCTCATCCACAACCCAACTTCATCTCTCCTTGGGTTCAGGCTAGATTTTTCTAACTCGCAAGATTTTGCGGGGGCATATTAGAGTTGTTACTAAGCAACTAGAATTACTTTAAATACTCGTCGTATAGGATTAGACTAGAATACTGGTACTAAAATAGTATTTTCTCTATTTGTACTCCATTCAATGAAGAAAACGAAATATGTTGCTTCTAAAATTGCTCCACATACTTCGCTTTAACAATTTTTATTCTAACTAATTATGATTAAAAATTATGCTTGACTTATTTTAATCTTCTAATACGATTCACGACAAATACTTAATCCCAAAGAGCTGAATTTATACTATTTTACAACTTCTTGCTACTTCTAAAATCGTATACCACTATGCAATTTTTCTTCAACCGCAATTTGCATTTTCCCACACCACCACTCTCAAATGCAGAGCTCACATTAATGCGATCAAATTTTAATATGTAAAAATTTTATGTTTTAAAATAAAGAAATTTTACTATTAATTAAAGCTAAAGATAACTTACTTATTTTGATAACAACGCAAATATTACTTTCAAAATAATTTTTTTAACCGAAAAGTAATAGAAAAATTAGTTATCAAATCATATTTAAAAACAGAGGCAGCCTTGAGGATGTACGAGTCGAGTGACCAAATAGGGTCTCGGCATTGTATGGGCACTAAAAACATTTTTAGAGTTGTATATATATGTATAATTATATAATTAAAATATTTTATTAATTTTAAAATTTTAATTTTAATTATTATGTTAAGTTAAGAGGCCCAAAATCTATTAAGTAAAAAAAATTATATTACGTCAATATTTTTTAAATTAAATATATTATTGAAAAAAAATTATTTTTCTAATTTTAAACTATCTTGATTTCGAAAATAAAATATTTTAAACTATCTATTTTATCAACTCAATCTCAAATGCTAAATTTGCTTCATTAACTAATTACCAATCCAATAAGACAACAAGCAGCCCAAAATCCAAATGATGAAAGAGGAGTGAAAAGCAACCCCAGATCCCTTTTCGTCATTTTCCTCTCACACTCTTTAACTTATGAAAAATAGTCAAATAGAGGAGAAAAAAAACTCTACCATCAATTTTTATTTCTTGCTGTGCAATAGTACAATCTACATCGTAATATCACCACTTTAATGGTGCCAATTGTCTACTTGTTAATTGCTATTTCGTGGGGGGTTTTTTTGGTTGTAGAAGGATAAGTTTTTGTTGAGCGATAATTGATAAGTGATTACAGTATTAAAATTTTCCCCTTTGAGTTTTGCCTATTGGATGAGTGATATGTGATATGTGATAAGACAATTAGATAGATTATGATTCTTATTTAACATTATTATATTTCTAATTCCTAATCCTTCTACATTTTTGTTTGATTGATAGTACACATGTTTGATATCTATTGAACAAAATTTACTATAACATATTAATTACGAAAGTTTAATTAGTGTTGATCTAGAAATGCGAGAAAAAAAAAATACTTTTACATGATTTGTTTCATTTCAAGGTTTACATGTAGTATTTGTTACTTTTGATATCAAGGTTTGCTTATATAGATTGCACGAAGAAGTTAGTGGCTTCGATGGTTCTATGTTGATGACATATGAATTTTGATGAAGTTCGAGAGGTGTCTTTCAGCTTTACTTATACTTTTCTTATTTAAGACGTATAAAAAAAAACTAATATTTAAATATCATATTTTTACAATAAAATATTTTTTTCTTAATATATTTTTTAAGGGTAATTAGCACATAACATCTCCACCTTCATTGTTATTGTGAAAAATGTTCACACCTTTTATTTTTTGGCATTTTCACCCTTATTTTCACATTTCATTGCGCAAAAGGTTCTTTTCATCTATTTTCTCAATTAAAAATTATGAAATGACGAATATACCCATATCTTTAAATAAAACAAAAAGAAAAAAATTAATTGCAACCACAGTCCCAAATTTTTTGAAATGCACAAATAAATCAGAAACAAATTATTAAAATGGTAATTAGAACATAATGTCTCTATTTTTTTACCGTTATTGCGAAAAAATCCATACCTTTCATTTTGGGCATTTTCACTTTTAATTAAACATTTGATTGCGCAAATCATCATTTTTATCCATTTTCATCCAATTTTTTATTAAAAACATGTGAAATGACGAATATACCCTCATATTTAAATAAAGAGCTAAAGAATTATTAAAAAAATAATTAATTTTTTTAAAAGTGCAAAAGAGTCCCAATTAAATTTATTTAAAAATTAAAAATATTAAAAAATACAAACGAGTCCCAAATAAATTATTAAAAAATTAAAAATTTTAAAAAATATTTTTTATTTAAATATGAGTGTATATTCAATATTTCACAGTTCTTTATTGAAAAATTGAATGAAAATGGATGAAAATGATGATTTGCACAATCAAATGTGTAATTAAGGGTGAAAAATGTCAAAAAAAAATGAAAGGTATGAACATTTTTCGCAATAACTGTAAAAAATAGGGACATTATGTATTAATTACCCTTTTAATAATTTATTTGTGACTTATTTGCGTTTTTTTAAAAAAATTGGGACTGTGATTGCAATTAGTTTTTTTTTTTTTTGTTTTATTTAAAGAGATGAGTATATTCGTCATTTCATAATTTTTAATTGAAAAAATATGTGAAAAAGACCTTTTGCGCAATGAAAGGTAAAAATAATGGTGAAAATGCAAAAAAATGAAAGGTATGGACGTTTTCCACAATAACAATGAAAGGGGCGCCATTTTAGAATGTTACATAGGGCACTCAAAATCTGATAGTCGGCGCCTGTTTTTGTAGTTTGAGAATGTAACCTTAATCTACTACAACAATAAAAAAATCTAAAATAAAAATAATTTAAACAACGCAATCATAAATAAAGAAAATTACTAATAAGAACTCTATTTTTTATGCAGTAGTTATATATAAAATCTTACAATATTAATTTATTTTAAAGCAGAATCTTCAAATTAAAGACAATTAAAACGGATAAGTACTAAAACAATAATTCAACTTTAAACAGGCTAGTCGCATAAAAAAAGTTGGACAATGCTTGATGTGCACTTTTGTGTACATCAAGTTTGACCCGCACTCCCCATGTGAGGGGAGTGTCAAAATGAATGTACACTAAGGAGTGTACATTCATCATTATCCAAAAAAGTTTACTCATGGGTAAACAAACTGCAAGTAAAAAATTAAAATAAATATTTTTTTTATTAAAAAAAACATCGAAGAATGTAAGTCAGTTGTCTCACATATGTAAGTAAAATATTATTTACTAAAAGATCTATAAAAAATTACATAGAATTTCAAGAGAGTTTATCAAACCTGTAGAATATACAATAAAATAAAGAAGATTGTATATAATTATATAATGTCATGCATGTATGTATGTATGTACGTGCGTACGTGCGCGTGTATAAACCTCGTGTAGTCATGATTTTGTTTCACTTTCGTAGGACTAGTGAAATATTTATTTCTGTGGACTGTGGAGCACCTAGAATTTCTTGGATCCACTTGTCAAGAATTTATTGGAGTGTGGATAATTATTTCTGTGGAGGACAGCGAATTTCTTGGAGTGGACCTCTTTTATTCAAGTATATAGGCCCCCCTTCGCCACCCCTCAACCCCACACACACGACTATGTACTTCTGATAAACAACTGAATTTGTAAACTTTCGATCTAAATCAACGTCCATTCGAACTTGTTTGAATTATTAGAGGATAAAATTCTATTAAAAAAAGTCTTAGCCGCGTAGTTTAGTGGTACCCTCGATTTTTCTGGCCAACATGCCACACGAGACTTTGTTTTTCTTTCTGCACCATGACTTTTCTTTTTTCATCACTATGAGTATATATCTTTTCTATTTCCTTGTCTATCTTCAATGGAATGACGGGATTATACAGTGTATGGCTTGCTTGATCGTCTTGTCAATCAAGAAGACGTATATAAGTTGAAGTAGCAATAAATACAAGTTAGAATGCAGATAGGAGTAGATATCAGCAAGCCCACCTCACGTGTGCTGTTGTTTCTGGGAAATACAAAGAAATATAGAAATCCTGCTGTCTGTGGGGTATTTAGCAATAAATTTTCAGTCATCTAAGTGAGTGTGGGAACGAATATTCAGATTTCGGCGTAGACTGTCGAGATTTCTTCCTCATATCATACAACTAATACAATTCCTTGACTCTTATTTTATTTTTTTATTTTTTTGGCAACACTATCAACGTCTAGGAGGGATTTTTAGGTCCCCCGCCTAGTGCCAATGAAAGTTAGGAGTACCCGATCATGTTTTATAAATACGAAAATGAAGTACACATCGGAAGGGACATGATAGCCTTACGTCCTGAAATTACACCCAAAAAGAAGAGAGATATGGAAGCAATTAAAAGAGGGGGTACCATTAACAATGTCATACGAATAAAGAGACCATAAAATCTTAGAGTGATAAGATTGTGTACACATACATAAGTTCAAAATCAGTGGAGACAATTTGCGTAATCAAAAAAACTTGGGATCAACAAATTCAAACCAAAAGATAGCCCAACAGGATGAGAATATTTAGCAAGAACAACATCACAATCTTGAAAAATAATGTATTAAATTGATTTCAAGTTAAGGTACATTGATAGAATCTATCAAATAACAAAGTTCCACGAAAAATGCAGAGTTATCGATTTGTTATTTATTTGATAGTTATTATCTTTTCCTTGAATAAACACTAGTCATGGAGAATTGTTAATCTTATTTTATTATAAATAGGAACAGTGTGAGTTAGGTGCTCATGGTTCATGGTCATCATTCAATAAAGTTATAAATAGACTTTTATTCATTTTTTGCTTATTTTACATATTTTTTTCTTGGTATCATAGCCATTATGAACACTTTGCATACCACAACTCTTCTCTTTCACCATCCTAAATTTTGGAAACTTGATCACTCTCAGAATCACCTATCAATTACCCCTATGACGTGAACAAGCTTTAGCTCTTGCAAAAAGTCAAGATCCGAGTGGTCATCCACAATAATTCTTGTCCAGCAAATACATCACACCAAATTCAAATACCACCACAAAAACGAAAAAAAAAAATTTATCTCAAAATTAACAAATGAGTTCAAGAAAAAGTTGGTCATCACATCAATAAAGACCTTGTCCCGTCAAAAACGTCATACCAAATCCAAACAACACCACAAAAACAAAAAAAAATTCAAATCACAATAACAAATGGGTTCATTGCTTGGCGAAAGTCCTATGCTCTCCTTCCTGGGTGGATCATCATAACACTTTGAAGAAACACTCGGACTTCTTATGGACTTAGACACAACCCGTGTAATATGGGAAGCACTAAAAATGCATATACACAAGATTCGCAAGAATTCGAATTTACACTACGACAATGTGACATATCTTTGCAAGGATGAAGATAAAAATCATTGTTGGCTTCTTCACTAAACTAATGTCCATAGCAGCTCTCAATTTTTATTTCAAACCAAAACTATGCCTTCAGCTCTAGTACAGTTTGCGGCTTCAATATATGACTTGGCAACATAAATGAAGAGGATCAAAAGAGTGATAAGGAGACCAAAAAATCTTAGAGTGATAAGGTTGTGTACCCATACATAAATTCAAAATCAGTTGAGACAGTTTGAGTAGTCAAGAAAACTTGGGATCAACAAATTCAAATCAAAATATAGTCTAATAGAATGAGAAGATCAAGTAAGAACTAATGGCAAAATCTTGAAAAATAATGTATTAAATTAAATTCAAGTCCATCATTGATAGAATATAACAAATAACGGAGTCCTACAGATATGCAGAGTTATGAATTTG
Organism: Fraxinus platypoda; assembly: GCA_903798405.1. NCBI lineage: Eukaryota > Viridiplantae > Streptophyta > Magnoliopsida > Lamiales > Oleaceae > Fraxinus > Fraxinus platypoda. Next base: position 628 of record CAIGRT010152464.1, on the reverse strand, counting down.
TTATTTATTTGATAGTTGTTATCTATCATTTGGATAAACACTAATTACGAAATAACGAAGAGTTATTAATCTTATTTTATTATAAATAGGAACCAATGCGAGATAGGTTCTATGGCCCGTGATCATCAGTTAATAAAGTTATAAACAGTCTTTTATTTATTTTTTACTTATTTTTCATATTTTCTTCTCCTCCCTTACAACGAATGTAATGTATAATCTTTCACAACTTACCACAATAAATATTCCGATGGCACACATACGGCAGATGGAAGCGGTCCGTTTGAACAATCCTGCAAGTTTCCCTTTAACTTCAACTGGTTGATTGTCTACGAAGATTCAGCCCCTCATTGGCAACAAAGTCACTTACTGCATTTTAATTCCTCGCGGAAAATATGGCACATCCGCACACTAATCACGTGCATAATTTGCTAGATATCTTCCACAATATACTGAATATGCCATGGTCCCCTTCAGCTTTTTATAGTAAGACGTGTCACTTAATTCTACCTTAAAATAGATTGGTGTCATAAAATAAAAATGTTGGTATTAAGAAAACAACCGGCTGTGTGTACAGAAAAACAGCCTACAAAACACACACACAGCAGGGGGGTGGTTTTTTTTTTTTTTT